>OY750766.1:1500000-1757500 GCA_963556745.1 Catoptria pinella
ATTATTATAAGTAACGGGTGAAAACCGTCAGGCGCAGTAACTCTGAATGCGGCGGCGGCGCGGCGGCCGGCAACGCGCGCCGGAAGTCGGCCGGCGACGAACAACAACTCGGGATCGCTCTACGGACGCGAACTACCTCCGGCCACATGCTCACCGACAGCGAGATACTCGAGCAAGTCACCGTGCTCAACCTGGACACGGGTAGGTGACTGACAGCCACCGTATTATTATTATTATTAGGCTTTATTTAGTCACTTACAAGGAGATTTTTATTTATTTATTTATTTCTTAATGAATCAAACGGTCATACATAATACATTATGCAATGTTAAAAGGATCCAAAAAAGACCTATAGTTCCATTAAAAAATACAAAGAAAAAAAAAGTAGTTAGGTACATACTTAACTACTTAGTAACAAAACTTTTTGAAATATAAAAGTTACCTTAAAGCAAACAAAAGAAAATTGCACTTATACATGTTAGTAGATTTAAATTTATTGATAAACTGAACTGACCGCACTATTCATAAAAACAAGCAAATTTTAAAAAAGTTTTATATATGGTGTTTAACTTATAAATTGTATATCTGTGTACTTATGTATTTGTTAGAAATGTTAGTTTTTGTTCTTATAATAACGTTAGTATTTGTTAGGTGTAAAGCCTCTTCCAAACTATTCCAGGTGACTCTATCTATTGCCAGTCTGGGCCATAAGTTTCCTGCTGTCTGTACTATGTCGTCACTCCAACTTTTAAATGATCTACCCTTCCTCCTTTTTTATATATTGCAACTTGCCCCCGTATTACAGCTTCTTAAAACTTGCCAGTTTTCTGAATGGCTATCAATGCGTTTCTTCTATTTGCATACGCAGTGAGAAAGATGTAACTATAGCAATTCACAAGCCTAGCAAGTTTAAAAAAGTTTAAAAATAGAACAGTCTAAATTCAGTAGTTTATCTTTTTTCTTTTGAACGACGTTGTCTATAAACTTCCTAAATTCAGTAAAATATACATAATCTTGTCACAGGCGAGCGCGTTCCACTGAGCGTAGCGGAACATAAACTACCACAATGCATCAACCCGCTCAGCCTGCACATCATGCGGCTCACCTCCGAGTACATCGCCAACAACATGGACCACGCCAGGTGACCACACTACATCATACAACACTACCACCACCACTGATCAAACAGGACGTTACACTAATAGTTCTCTACAGCTAGCGACTACTTACCTTCAGAGTACATTGCCAACAACATGGACCACGACAGGTGACCACACTACATCATACAACAACTGCCACCACCACTGATTATACAGGACGTTACACTAATAGTACTCTACAGCTAGCAACGACCTCCAGAGTACATTGCCAACAACATGGACCACGACAGGTGACCACACTACATCATACAACAGCTGCCACCACCATTGATTATACAGGACGTTACACTAATAGTTTTCTACAGCTGGCAACGACCTCCAGAGTACATTGCCAACAACATGGACCACGACAGGTGACCACACTACATCATACAACAACTGCCACCACCACTGATTATACAGGACGTTACACTAATAGTACTCTACAGCTAGCAACGACCTCCAGAGTACATTGCCAACAACATGGACCACGACAGGTGACCACACTACATCATACAACAACTGCCACCACCACTGATTATACAGGACGTTACACTAATAGTACTCTACAGCTAGCAACGACCTCCAGAGTACATTGCCAACAACATGGACCACGACAGGTGACCACACTACATCATACAACAACTGCCACCACCACTGATTATACAGGACGTTACACTAATAGTACTCTACAGCTAGCAACGACCTCCAGAGTACATTGCCAACAACATGGACCACGACAGGTGACCACACTACATCATACAACAACTGCTACCACCACTGATTAAACAGGACGTTACACTAATAGTACTCTACAGCTAGCAACGACCTCCAGAGTACATTGCCAACAACATGGACCACGCCAGGTGACCACACTACATCCTACAACAACTACCACCACCACTGATTAAACAGGACGTTACACTAAAAGTACTCTACATTTAGCGACAACTCACCTCTTAGTGACAAAATAGTGTTGATTATTAAAGTCCATACGTAATTACAAAAAGCTGTTGTTACGGATATATTATAGTAAAAACATTGTTTGCTTAGATAATCACAAATTTTTCTTGCGCGCCATACATTTGGGCCGCTAGAAATGTGACGTCACTTTTCTGATACTTTTTGTATGGGGCGTATTCACAGGGCCGCCATGATGTCATCATTCAAAGCATTATATCTCAATAAATATTGATCGCAGATAAAACATTTTTTTACTGATATTTCTTTTACGATGCACTAATTTTATTACTGGACAAAAAAATTTTGTCAAGTACCCAATTCATACGCACCCTTTTTATACTAATAAAGATTGTATAGCAGATGTATAGTTACACAATGGTTACTCTCTGTCAAACTATTTAAGTTTACATTAAGATTACATTAAAAAGATGGGGACAAAACACTGTGTAAATATACATCTGCTATACGATCTTTATTAGGAAGGGCTAAAGTCGAAGCGTCGCAATGTAGATGATGCTTCGACTCAACAGTTTTATTTAATTATAGGGCTCAAAGTAAACCGAAATTAAATACAAGTAATTAAACATTTAACAAAACAGTCTTAAATATATATACATAATATATTTCACTTTATAATATGACGCTTATTTGTCACGCAAAATCCCCCATCAGTGTCGTTCAGATACTTTCAAACTAGCATTTCCTATCTTACAGCCCGGAACCGCCTAAGGCGAGTGCCCACTGGCGCAAGCGCGTGTCGGTGTCTCGTTTCGTGTCCGCGGTGAATTTACTACGGGAATCGCCGCCTTTGCGGAAGACGCGATCCTCCATCAGTGTGCCGAATAGGTTCTTTTATTGTTGAAATAGTTGTTGTTTGTTCCGTTTTTGCTTTGAGGCAACGTCATAATCATTGATGAGATCAGGTAGTGCAATTTTGAGGGGCTTAGTGACAATATTTTAATATGGGCATGCTATAAAACTTTAGAATTACAAACACATATTTTTATAAATTAGTTAAATTAATGCAGAAAAAATAATATCTTTTTTATAAATATCTCGCTTGGATGCATCCCAAGACGTAGACATGATTATTTGATGGTATTGAGTAAAATGTACAATCTTTCGTGGAAGCCCAGCTTTCAGGAAAATCAAACGTGCAGTTTTTTCGTTCGTCTCGAGATCGATTGAGTCTGAGTTCGACATGAGTGTTTATTTCGCCACAGCAAGTTTTCCAATGTTTTTTTTAATGCATAAGTATTTTAATTCAAACAGTTAAGCAAAGTTCTTTAATGTATCGTTGAAGCCCACCTCAATTGCATTGACTATGACTCGTTATCGTTGGGAGTGTTATTTGGCGACTGTCATAAAAGGTCGATTGTTGTGTTTTTTTTTGATATAATAACTGTTGGACGAATGATTTTTTGAGTTGATTGTGCTTCATTGGTTTCAACTTGGTGGTGGTAGTTTTTAATAATGTCAGTGTCCAGTTTTGTGTGAGGATTTTGTGAGCCTTTCGTAAAAATGGATCAAAAATATGTTTTTTACGGTGTGCTATTCGTTTCTCTTTGATCTATGATATCATACGTAATATTTAACGATAAGAGAAGCTTATATTAGCTACTTCCTTTACTTCACTTTTGGCTTACTTCGTCAACTATGGAAGTATTTTTTTTTGAGACAGGCAACAGTAGCCCTAATATGTATGAAATATGAACTGAAAAATATGTCTACTTTAAAGCCATTAGACGATGAAAATGTTGTCAAATTGAGCCCGCCCACTTCCTTTATTAATTTAACAATATGGTTGAACTTATGTGCAGTCAAATTCAACCCTACGGTCTTGGTGAAAAAGATCATGCGCATACTTGATATGATTAAAGAAATGCGTTAACTGGTAAGTTCCTCAAAATATAATGTATAAAAAATTAAATTGTCATATTATTGTAGAGAGACAGACGAGGAGAGTGAGAGCGTATGCACGGGCGGCGGCGAGGATGAAGCCAAGGAGGCCAAGAGAGAAACCGGCGATAAACAGACTGGCATCCGGCGGAAGACTGAAAAGTAAGTAACCAGTAACTACAACTACTAAAACCGAATTTACATTATGAGATTATTGTTATGCATTATGAAACTAATTTCATGAAACTTGTTAAATTTAGATTTTTCACATTCACAATGCTATTTTTATTTTAATATAAATAATATCCGAAAAGATACTATAAATAATCGACTCACCCTTAGCACCTCAGACGGGACTCGAACCCGCACCTTTGGGATTCCGGCCCAATGCATTGACCAATTATGCTACCGAGTCGCCAGTGGGAGCGGAGTGCGGGAATAATATTGTCGTGAAATTAACAGTATTCAGCCACACCCCGGACACTCCGTATAAACGTCTCGTTTATATCTCCTACTTCTATTACATAAACTGCGGCAACCTCGTGCGGGGCGGGGCGCGGTACCGCCGATCGGTGGGAGGGTGGGAGTGTCCATTCTGTACGTCAGTACTTATATTAATTCTGTAATTCAGCATAAAATAACCAATAGATTTTACCACATCTCTAGAGTCACGAGACCATTTTGACTTATTTATTTATATAAACAAGAATTTTACTTTAACTTTTTTATTGTTTAAATATTATTATTAATATGCATAAAATGAGTAGTGTGTCGCGCAACTGTCTGTACGTACGTACATCTGGGGTGAATAGCAACCACGTGGTGAATAACAACAGCGACATGTTCTATAGAAAGAATAACAAAAATTCAAAATGTGATTTTTACTTTTAGGGTAAAATGTTCAATGAACAAGCCCAGAGGTTCGTTTTGTTATTTTCCTGTCGAAAATGTTGCTGTTGCTATTCACCCTACAGTTGCTATTCATCCCAGATAACGGTACGTAATTTGTTAACGTTATCTTTCGTTAATCAGGATTGCAATGACAGAACTGGTAAAAAGTCACTCGCAGGGCAACATTAACAAGAACAGGTGAAAAGGAAATGCAATTAAAATTACTGACATTTTCTCTTCATGCGCTTTAATATTGATTCATGTATAAAAAAAACTTCTTTGTTTTAATTAATAGAGTTTATTTTGACTTGTTTTTATTCTTAACCTTCGTTGAGTTTGGTGACTAATAATTTTGCAGACATTTTAGTCAGAGATATATTTTTTGACTTTTTTAAGTTTTTTTGACTTTAGCAAGTCAAAAAACATATCTCAAAAATAAGAAAAAACTACATTCGCTTTTGAATTGAGTGTTCCAGATTGAAGCTTGATAAAAATACTGTACTACCTAAGATCATTATTTTGATTTCGTTTGTAAAGACTTTTCTAATGTTTGTTACATAATGCTATTTCGGTAACATAAAAAAAAATCGTGGCCATAATAATACTTTTTCAATAGCGTAGTCTCATAAATTACACGGAAGCGAAAAACTAAAAACAATAACTAACCTCCAAAAAGTTTAATCACTACCAAAAAGTTTTATAAACACATCTATTGCTCGCTTCCTTAGGTTAAAACGTTTCTTCGGGAGTACAGTGAAAAAGACAGTAGACGCCGCGAAATCGCTAGCCCAGGAGGTGTCCCACGCGCGGCATAAAGAAGACGTGGCAGATATAGCCGATGACGTGCGAGGCGAGCATAACATTAAGCTGAAGGCGTCCAACTCGCATAAAGGCCCGTATGACTTTGACGGGTGCGTGAGACATGTGCAGGTAAGAATTAATCGTTACTATTATTTTTATCTTCTCGTGATCTTAGAATTATTATATATATTATAATATTTTTTTCTTTTTCTTCTTTTCTTTATATGATCCGGCTCGAAGGACCATGGTTTGGGTTCTAGAACTTTATTAAAATAAGAGAAAATGGACTGTATGAAACTGTTTAATTGTAATACAAAATGATGTTGAAAATCAATCGTTATACTTCCCGCTCGCGCGTTTTTCGATGGCCACGTGCTGGGCTGCCCGATGTCCGGTCCTGGATTTGGGTCCCATAGACCGCCCGAGTTATATAATATATACGCCCGAGTTCGGTATATATCGGTGGCGCTCGTTCGCCAAAATTTGCGTGAATTTGACATTTGAGTAAATAAAATAAGCGTTTCTCTCTAACCGATAGTTCATGCAGCCGTTTCTACATTATAAACTTGTTTTTAGATCGTTCTAATGTTCCCATTATACCCGTACAGGAGATGGGGTCTGGCCACAGCGGGGCAGTATGGTGCTGCAAGTTCAGCGTGTGCGGGCGGCTACTGGCCACCGCGGGGCAGGACCGCCTGCTGCGCGTGTGGGTCACGCGCGACGCGCACCACATGTTCCAGGTGTGTATAGTGTAGGTAGTTACAGCCACAGCGGGGCAGCATGGGGCTAGTTCAGCGTGTGCGGGCGGCTACTGGCCACCGCGGGGCAGGACCGCCTGCTGCGCGTGTGGGTCACGCGCGACGCGCACCACATGTTCCAGGTGTGTATAGTGTAGGTAGTTACAGCCACAGCGGGGCAGCATGGGGCTAGTTCAGCGTGTGCGGGCGGCTACTGGCCACCGCGGGGCAGGACCGCCTGCTGCGCGTGTGGGTCACGCGCGACGCGCACCACATGTTCCAGGTGTGTATAGTGTAGGTAGTTACAGCCACAGCGGGGCAGCATGGGGCTAGTTCAGCGTGTGCGGGCGGCTACTGGCCACCGCGGGGCAGGACCGCCTGCTGCGCGTGTGGGTCACGCGCGACGCGCACCACATGTTCCAGGTGTGTATAGTGTAGGTAGTTACAGCCACAGCGGGGCAGCATGGGGCTAGTTCAGCGTGTTACTAGCGTCCTCACTCCTGGGGTACTGAGATGTAGTGATAGATACATATAAATATAATATCCTTATGTCATATTATAAATATGTTAACCAAATATCATCAAAGACAGTCCCATCCTTACAGTACAAGCCTTCCTTATGGATAAAGAGGACAGGCTCCGGAAAACTCTGTATAAACAATTTAATAGATGTATCTTTTTAGACGTTTATTCAGGCGTTATACGTAAGCTCATACATGATGCTTTTTCAGGTTTGGTAAAATTTGGTACTTAAATGACGTACAGTCGAGTTCATTAATATGTTGACACATTTGACAGGATGTTGACTTTTATTACAAAGGCATAAAAGGTTGATGAACAGTCAAAATATTATTCAACTCGATTGTACCTAAATTCGGGTTTTAGAAAACTATATCTAAATAATCGCTTTGTTTACAGGATATGAGAACGAAATACGCCGCTGAACAGAAATCGTCACCGACGCCCTCACAAGAGTCCCTCGCATCGCTCGGGGCGCCGCCCCCCAGCCCAGAAGCGCCCCCCCTAGGCCCCGCCGCCCCCTTCTCCCCCAAACCCTTCTGCGTCTACTCCGGACATACCTCAGACCTTCTAGACGTTTCTTGGTCCAAAAACTACTTCATTCTATCCAGCTCTATGGACAAAACTGTCCGGTTATGGCACATATCGTTAGGGGAATGTTTGTGCTGTTTCCAGCATATAGACTTTGTTACGGCAATTGTATTCCACCCGAGGGACGATAGGTATTTCTTGTCGGGGAGCTTGGATGGGAAATTAAGGCTGTGGAACATTCCTGATAAGAAAGTGAGTATTGGTTTGTTTTAGTTAATGGTATTTTAAAAATAAATAATTTTAAAGAGTGCCATTTATTATTTGCACAAAATGTAATAGACTAAGAGCGGGCCGTATACAACCCTACCTCATCGAGTAGCAAGTAGGTACCTAGTAAATTTGATAGTGCTTATCAAAAAGTGCCAAAATCTACAGGGTTGCCTCGTCCAATGACACTTTCGTGAGTCGACCTAGTTTTAGGGTTGGCTGAACCAACATGCTACACCCTAGATAGGTGGTACTTGCTACTCGTGAGGTAGGGTTGCCTACGGCCCGCTCTTAGTCCATAATAATAACGTGTTTTCCTTGATTGTAAGATGTGATATATCATTTCATCAAAATCGTGTTTAAAATACACATTTTGTGAAAAACTTTTAATTAATCTTACTATAATATCAATAGGAGATAATAATAATAATCTCCTTTTGCTTTGTTCCAGGTTGCCGTCTGGAACGAAGTTGACGGCAAAACAAAGTTAATAACCGCAGCAAACTTCTGCCAGAACGGCAAATTCGCTGTAGTAGGCACATACGACGGCCGCTGTATATTCTACACTACCGACCAACTCAAATACCACACGCAAATCGACGTGCGATCCACACGAGGGAAAAACTCCACCGGAAGAAAAATAAGCGGCATTGAACCGATGCCTAACGACGACAAAATACTCGTCACATCCAACGATAGCAGAATCAGGCTTTACGACTTACGAGACTTAAACTTATCCTGCAAATACAAAGGCTATGTCAATGTGTCTAGTCAAATAAAGGCGTCCTTTTCCCACGATGGGAAGTACATAGTTAGCGGGTCGGAAAACCAATGTATTTACATATGGAAAACTTACCATGATTACTCGAAGTTCACGTCTGTTAGGCGAGATAGGAACGATTTTTGGGAGGGCATTAAGGCTCATAATGCGGTGGTGACGTGTGCAGTGTTCGCCCCTAACCCGGATTATATGATCAGGATGATTACGGAGAGGGAGGAAGAGGCTAAAATGGCGAATAAGAACTCTGAAGAAAAGGAAGAAGTGGTAAGTAAGACACTCTGTTTACGTCGTTTTATACACTCGTGAGCAAAAATATGGAATCACAGGCCTATTTTCATACAAACGAGATAATTTTGAAGCTTTGATTCTTCCAGGATTAAACGGGGTGTGATCTGATGGACGGAGGCCCATAATGCTAAAGAAACTTAACGGATTAGACGATTCGTTTAGTTCAGGGTTGAACTTTAATAATAAGCTAAAATTACATCAGTAGTATGGAAAATGAAACACTAAACTCCATAGTCCCTGGTTTATAAGACTTCTCTGATCATTTTGGGTTTCTTTAGATCTGGGCCTCCTCCATTTATTCTTCGAACGGCCATCATCAAATCACACCCCGTTCAATCCCCGACGGAGAACAAAGGCTTTAATGTTACGTCGTTTTTATTAAAATAGGCCTGTGATTCTATATTCTTGCTCACGAGCGTGAGCAAGAATATGACATGGATGGAATCTCACATGACATGGAAACATAGGTAGCTTCGAATTATTTTACAAGATCGATTCCTCTAAATAAGTAGTTCCAATGAGGTAGCTACTGACGAGACGTCCAATTAAAAGCTATGGGGCTTTATACGCTTCAATATGCTTCCATAGGACGCACCAACGCCGTCACTTTCATTCCTTAAACTGGAGCCCTACCGGCTAACTTTTCGAACTTTGGCGGGTCTGCCGAGCTTCAACTTAAAACAGATAAAAAGAAGTAAGGAGTTTTGTATTGTACTATTCGGCGAAGTTATTTAGAAGATATCGATGTTCATGTGACATCATGAATTGGAGTTTGCCATTTTGGCCCGATTGGGGCTCGATTTAACTGTTTTAATTTGAAGCCCGGCAGACTTTCCGAAGTTTGATGCGTTAGCCGGTACGGCCCCTGGACGTACTTTTATTTGGAAGTATTTCATTGCAACGTCTGCCAAATGAACGTCTCGTCAGTGGCTAGATGTATCCTTTTTAGATTGTATGGTTGGACGCATTTGGACTGTGCGAGCAAGTAAAAAAATCTTATTTTAAAACACAGTGGTTTAATGATTTGAAACACAATGTACGTTTTTAAACTATACACAGCATGGTCATGGTACAATTATATACTGCGCCAGTACTCCGAGACAGAAGTGACGTAGTCTACACGCTTACGTCATCTCCGCTATCGGTATTGAAAATTACGTACTTTAGTTGAACTGTTACGTGTGCCAAGAAAAAACAAGTCAATTTAAATGCATTATAATAATTTTGTAATGTTAGACAGAAAAAAAAACCTTCATTCTCTGGTTGTTAATAAAGTAGCGCAACTGGATAGTGAGTGACGTAAGCCTGTGTTACTCTCGGAAAGCCAGACCTTGTTTTCTTGAATCATTGTACATATGGTAACACTTATTTTTGCTTGTTTAGAAGGGCGTCGAAGGCGGCATGGTGGCGTCTTCCCAAACAGGCCACGTGCTCGTCAGCGCGGACTTCAACGGGTGCATCAAAGTATTCGTCCACAAAGCCAAACCCAAGCACAGCTCGCTGCCTGCCTCCGCGCTCGCATAGTGTTGTAATGTCAATCAATCAAACCACTCGTATGAGTTACATCAGCAGCGGGGATGTTATGGATATGAAATTTCGGATCTGAATACGGATAAAGATATGATATAATACCGGTTTCAGATACGGTTACGGATATCAAATTATTTCTAACTATCTGTTAATTTCGGATAGTTTCGGTCACGAATATTAGAATTAAAAAAAAGGAAACTTGTCTGTTTCCGGCTGGGCAGGAAGACCTTTCATTCTCTTTTAGACTCCGCCCCTATCCGAAACTTATTTCGGATTTGGTTACGGATAAACTTTTATTTCGGATATCCGATAGTTTCAGTCACGGTTACAGAGCTCCTTAACATCCTTGATTAGCAGTATTAATTTATTTCTTTGATTTATGGTGTAGTCCCTTTAATGATTTATGAGACATCGTCTTTATGTAGAAAATTAAGTTTGTAAATGGTTGTTTTTAATAATAATACAGTTTTTTTTAGATACGCAGTTAGCTCTTTACATGACTGTAAGTAAGTGGTAATTATTTTATGCCTTAATAATTTTATTATTATTATTAATACATATATGAATAGGATCCTTGAGCAATAACGAATAGATGTTACCGTAGTATTTTCTTGTGATTTGTTTGACTAGCGCGTGATGAATAAAATTATGAAAGTTTGTTGTTGTAACTCATAGCAGAGTGGTTAGTTGTACATGTACGATCGGCAACTCACGTGGTTTACCACTTTGCAGAAAAATTCGTGTGCGCGCGTATCGCCCCTGCACGAACAAAACGTATGCTAGTGACGGCGCGGCGTGCAAGCAATTTTAACCTTAGGAGTGGTAAAGCGGAAGTGTTGTCGATAGTACACTGCTAAAAGTAAAAAAATAGAGACTGTGTAGAAATATTAAAAGCCTCCACAGAAGACGGACTTTTTTGTCCAATCGAGTTCGCGAATCCATACATAGAAAGTGAGATCGAAAATGTTTGCTCCGTTTTTGTTCGCAGACAAGTTTAACGAAAAAAAGTCCGTAATATGAGTAGGCTCTAACTAAACTAAAAGATGTGACAATAGATACCATATTATGCCGACTTGTGTTGTGATGTGATACGCGTATATCCTCGATTATATAATTATCTACTAATATTACCCAAATAAAGCCAACAAAGTCGTTTATTTTATTAAGAAATAGTGTTTAGAAAACAGAGATCGGGTGTTTATGTAAATAAAGATTCGGAGAAAATATTTTTCGGCAATTTAAATCTTTTTCTTGAGCTGTTTCTTTATTCCTCTGTTACTACGTTTACGTAAAACAAATACCACAACTTGTACATAAATGTAAACGGCTATTTGTCATGTAGTGTGTGTACTAATATACATGTACTTACACACATTACAGTAATTTTTCGTACGATTTATAAATGCAGGAACAAATCTGAAATAACCCTTGAACTTGTCACCGCGTATGTTATGTTGTATTATAATAATTTATGGTGAATTAGAGATTATATGGCTGTTGTTATTTTCTTTTTAATTGAAAAATTATTCCTAATTTTTTAAACAGTTAACAAAGAAGGAAACATGATAAAATATTTTTCAAAATCCTTTTATGAGATAAGTAATTACTTCGAAATATTCTTCATTCTATCTTTAAGTATTCTTATTTTACTCATCTTAGTATTTTTGTATGTGGTAATATTTTTTTTAGTTCAGCTGAAATATTCTTTTATATCAAAAAATTCTTTTCAGTGAGTGTCTTGCCTTGTATTATGAAGTAAATATCATGTGATTAGCGTAACTAAGTAAGTGTAAATTTGTTTAGAAATCAATATATTTAGATTATTATTGTAAAAAAATCGCGATGCCATTATTGTTCGTAATAAAGAAAGATTTATGTATATTTTTAACACGCATTTACCTTCATCAAATAAAATGTTATTCGATATATAGTTATTTTTTGTTCCAATTTAAAGCAGAGTTAAGATGTAATGGTGTTACAAATACCTAAATAATAGGAAAGAATGTCATTATTGTCACATAAAACATAGTATACAAGCTATCGAAAAAATAACGTGCGTAAACACGTTCGATAGAGTAATTTTGTATGAGAAATTTGTACAGCGCCATTTATCGAAGAAGGCGAAATTATATTTTCCATAGATAATCACTCCATCGAATACTTTTACGCACGTTTTTTTTTTCTCCATAGCTGTTCGTGCTAAGGGTACAGAATACAAACCAAAAAATTATTAATTAATATTTTATTTATCAACATACAAAATATCAAGTGCAATCTACAGGGAATGTATACATTAAATCCATTTTTAAATATATTATACACATAAACAACATACGAAAAACATACTTTGGACAGAAGTAGAAGGCATACTAGCACCTTTTATACAAAACACCACCTTTGGGTATCTTAAAGTCCCAGTTTCAACCCAGTTATGAGAAGCTCGAAAAGCTCTTAATGTACAAATAACTATAATCCGTGCATTAAAAGGATGGGTTTGATTGACGGCTCACCGCACTTACTACAGCACGTGAGAGGATAGTTGCAGCGTATAGTGGCGAGTGAGAAGTGAATATGTACGACGCTTTTTGTAATCCCATTCTTTATCTGCGGGGATTGTAAATAATGGCAGGATGTCAGAAAATTTATCCCGCTTGGTGGCGCTGCTGTAAATGGAGACGTTTTTGTACGTGTGCTTAAGTATGTGGGTTATTATCCCCTTTAATTTTAATATCAACACACGGTACAACGAGTCATCACCGTGTTAACGACGAAAAAGTATGAAATGAAATGAAATGAAATATTCTTTATTCAAATAAACTTAGATATTAAGTGCTTTTGAATGGTCTATATTTTCCTACCACCCATTCGAGACTTTTTTAGCTGACAAGAAGAATGAAAACCTACATCTCGCTAACGGAGTTCTCTCAGCGACTCGCCATATATACAACCTCCAACCACGATTAGCCTCGCGCCACCCTCCCCTCGGGGGGCGGTCGCATTAGACGAAGGTTTCGAGGCTCTTCACAGCTGTCGGGTCGAAACCAACCTCAAAGGCGGTTTTAGTCAGTAGAAGTCTGACATGCCCCCCCATAGACCGTCTATGGGGGAAGTCCAATGAGGATTTCCGCCTCCTTCCCCTCGCGTGTCCGGGAAGGTTGCTCCGAGCCCTTCTGGTTGAGAGTGCAAAAAAAAAAAAAAAAAAAACACGATTAGCCGGACCGCGATCCCCGGGCTAGCTAATATCACCCAGCCCGGAGGGTATTTTAGCTAGTCCAACATTTCCTACAAATATTTGAAATGAAAATTGCTTGGATAGTAAACAAATTAAAGATAGAATTGAAAAAACGAAGAAAAATTTGTGTTTACGAAAATTCGCTTTCAATATCTAGAAATTGATAGCAAACAACAAAATGACAGGTCTACATCTACACTAGCGCCAAGTTGGCTCTACTGCGTTGACTGGTGGACGATCTGTGAATCAGCGACTCATAGTTGGTTTATATCTTTCTGTCATAATGGGTGGCAGGGTAAAAGAATTGACGATTTAAAAATGCTTATTATGAGAGATAATGCGAATAAAGAATTTTTAAATTTCATAAATTTTCAGTCGTGCTTTTCGCAAAATTGACAACAGGGGGTTTGGCGGAAATCTATTATTTTTTAGGCAAAACATAATCGGCCTAAAACAGTCTCCATATTAAATATTATAAATTAAATTGTGTATACAGTTGTTTTATCTCACGAATGCGGCTCGGCTATGAATGTTGTTAGGCGTGCACATGCACATTATTACATGCGTAATACGAGAGCGTGTAGAACAACTGTAATGTAAACCAAATGACGAAAACTTCATTCATAAAAGCACCGAACAGACGTACAAAGCCTTTATTTACACTTTAAAGTAGAACCTTAAAATAATTATAATCTGAGTATTCCATTTACCAATAGCATACATATTTATTTGTACAAATTGAAGGTGGGAAGTAGTAATTCTAATACAGTACCTACCAATAGTTCATACATATCAGTAGTTAATCTTATAATAATGTCTAACAAAAATTATAATCCGCGCGCGATTAGAATGGTATAGGTCCTTGTCAAAGTAAATAGTAAAAGGCAGTTAAGCAGTCAAGTAGCGTTAGTAAAAAAATCTGAATCTATTTAAATAAAATTAATTTTTAAAAAGTAAAAAGTTGAACCTTTTTTCCACTCATTATTAATTTATCACTAAACTAATCACACAAAAATATATAAATCTCGCATTTTAAAATAAAACTCGAGCTGAAATCCAAGCGCACAGTTGTACACAACTAGCATTATGCGAGCATCTGCGCGAGTTTGCCGACGCTACGGCTGGCCGACGGACCGTGCGCGTCTCAGTTCCAAAAGGTAGCATCCCATTCTCATCGCGCGTGGATTATATACCACATACTCTCGCTCGTCTCACAGTTTTGATTCGTTTTGAACACACACAAAACTACACTACAAACTATAAACTGTAGAATTAAGTCTGTTAAATTAAAACTATAGTTTTTCACGCGTAATTAAACGGTTTCCTGTCATGGTTTCACAAATAATGATTATAATATTGCACTGTGAATGAATACATATATTTTTATTCAAAACCTCCTACCCTCAAACGGAGGAAATGAGACTGGTGTCACAGAATCCCCGCAAATTGCTAATGCGCCTGGCGGCCATTTTTTAACCTCAAAAAGAAAAAGCAATTGTATTATTTTTTATTGTATTGTTTTGTATAATACTAAATAATATACTAGAAAAATAGGACTCGCACCAGATCATGTTCTCGGACGGGAATCGAACCCGCGACCTTTGGATATCCGGTCCAATGCTCTGACCGCTGAGCTACCGAGTCACTAGTGAGAACGTCGAATTTATTAATTCCTTCTACATTGGTGAGATGGCGCTGGCTTGCAGCGTAAGAGTTGATATACTAGAAGAAATAATATAAGAGAATTTTCTTGTTACATGTCATTTTTATTTCCGGATGACGTTAACGTGGATGACAAGGTTCCTGCGCATTAGCAATTTGCGGGGATAGTAATAATACTCACACCGTTTAGTATTATTATTATAAAATAATAATACTAAACGGTGTGAAACTTGTGACTAACATACATGCTAAATTAATTCACTTGGAATAAACATTACAATAATTATAGATGTTCTAGGGGTAACCTCAGCAAAGAGCCAAAATATCTATGCCGGTGTTGCCAAAAGAAATGAATTCATACAATACTAAATATTATACTAGAAAAAATACGACTCGCACTAGATCATAATTCTCGAACGGGAATCGAACCCGCGACCTTTGGAAGTCCGGTCCAATGCTCTTACCGCTGAACTACCGAATCACTAGTGGCATCGTCGAATTTCTTCTATCCCACTCTTTCCAGATATTTTGACAATTGATTAGATGAAACAACTGTATAATTTCATCTTATGTAATATATATGGGATATACTAGAAGAAATTCGACGATGCCACTAGTGACTCGGTAGCTCAGCTGTAAGAGCGTTAGACCGGACTTCCAAAGGTCGTTACCTAGCATTGTGAATGCTAAATTCTCAAATTTAAAAATAAATTCATTTCGTCCCAAGTTTTATACCAGTCTATTTCCCTACGTTTGACTGTATCTAGTTACCTACATACTAAAACAAACGGGGCGGCCAACTGCGCGGCTCCATTTTAATATGAAATTTCGTGGCGGTTACTTAACAGCAAGCACAGAATAGTTATTTAATTAATACTACATACAGAAAGGGTATACTACGCCCCAGAATCAATTACCTCACTCCACCCCGCAGTTCATGTGCTGAATCGTGTGCTCATTTAGTCGTGTGCCAACTCCGCGTGATTGGCCGCCCCCGCGGTTGACCGCTAGCAAGCGGGCCAATCCTGCGTGCGTGACAAAATCCGCATGACACTAAAAACGCCCAAAAAGAGTCCACCATCACAGTTCTTCTTTTTTTTGTTATGGCAATCCACTTTCCTCCCGGAAGCAATTTCTGCCAGTGTCAAGTGTCAAATAGTTCAGTGGTAGATAACAGTTAAATGAAAGGGACAAAGTGGGCTTCAAAATATCAATTAAAGCTTGCTCTGGGAGCGACACATTTGCTTTTATATTACGTCAGGTCTAGTAGGTGATATTAGTTCATTTATTTTCCGCAACATGGTGAGGTTTTTTACTTTTAGTTCGAGTTGTTTCTCTAGTGGGGCATGTTGCAACAATTCTTTGATTCGTATACGTCAGGCCTTCCAGGGCGGTTTGGAGTGGTTGAGCGACCGCTTGCGGCGGTCGGGGCGGTCGCTGGTGGGCTCCTCGGGGCAGTCCCCCGCGCCGCCCGCCGCCATAGGGGGCTTCGTTAACAGCTGGTGAATAATAACACCCAGTAAGAGACAGGTCAGAGCATGGTACACACGACGGCACCTCAGACTATACATGTTGACCTTGAGACCGCCTTTATGCCCTACGTAATAAAAGCTGTTTTCGTAGTTTAACTGTATAACCTGACGTGCTGCCGTCCGTACAATCATATACTGCGCCAGAGCCCTGTTTAATAAACGTTACAATCCGACAATTTTGTAAATAAATTATATATTGTATAAAATTGAATCCTATATCAATTAATAGATGTTATTGTAACTAGTAACTTTTATTATTGGACCAAGAAAATCTGACCTAGAGTAAAAAGCCCTCCGTCGCAGTATATGATATTCTCAAAACATCATAATAGCAAGATATTATAATCTAAATAATGACATATTTTCTTTCTATAGTTAGCATAACATTCTTGAAGGTTAATTTTGTTCATATAAAATTGTATTAACAAGTGTTAACCACAATAAAAGAAGTCTGTATACTGGAAACCAGTAATAAATATTATGCCGTTTAAATAAAATAGCACACAGAGGTATATCCTGTTTGAGTTGGAGAAGCTGTACGAACTAATTACAATGCGATTAAATTAACAATAGACAGTGATCCACTGCAACTTCACTCGAGAATGTATGGCATATAGTAAATTTTACAAATTAAAATACGTCGTTTAGTACATACAAGCGCTCTAAAGTTAGCCACTTCTGTTGTAAATTGTTAAATTAATCGCATTGTACAATTTTAATTTTAGAATAAACTATATCGGGATTTACACCATGTACCTGTTTATTATTTTTATTTTTTTTCAAAAATAAACGGGTGCATGGTGTAAATCCCGATATAGTTTATTCTAATAGCGTCAAAAACCATGGAAATTTAAAACATTATATTAATTTTAATTTTATAATGTTTTACTAAATAACTCACCATCTTGACGTAGTGCTGCAGCTCGTTGTCACTAAGCCCCTCCAAGTTGAACCGGTCGCGGTCGCGGTCGCGGCGCTCGAGCGCGGGCACTAGCGGCGGCACTTTCGGGGGGGCGTAGTCCTGGGGCACCGCCCCGCCCGGAAGCATACCTGCGGTGACTCCTGTACCGTCTATAAAAATGTTGCGTACAATGCGATTAATTTAACTTTGTACAACCAGGGCGGTGTCACTCCGCGTGTAGGTATGAGATAAGCACCTAGCGCTCGGCGTCCTTAGCGAGGACAATGTCGGCCGGGCTGTTCCTCGCGCTCTCGGAATAACTGTAGCGCGTTTTTACATCATTTTACGTTTCACGCGCTTTCATTTCTTTGGTATTTATAAGTATAGTGAATCCTGTAAAGTAGTTTAAATTGTCTTTGTTATTTGGAATCAAAATATTTATCCGGAATTTACCACATTTTACAAAATCTTTTATTCTAAGTGCTTTTTTAGTTTCAAGTTTTGTCCGTTTTGTAAAGATAATTAAATAAAACGAATGCGAAATTACTGATTTTACGCACAGTATTTGTTTATAAAAAAACTGAACGTAATTTACCTAATAGAGTTAGACATTACATTAAAGTGAAATAATTGTTGATTACTGTCGCCGACCGGTCTACCACGCACGGGAGGAGACGCGCGGGCGGAGGGTCAGCTACGTCACTGCGGCGAGCGACGACCAGGAACCTTTTCTTACTTGCGCTCCAGACACACACGGACGGACACCAACCGCGAATCGCTGCCTCCTTTATATCTTTAACATCACGTCGTTAGTCTTAATTTTTATATGTAAACGGCTATTAAATCAGCCCCCTATGTAATACAGTCCGCTATTTTATTTATACTTTCCCGAAGGATCATTTTCATTGGTCCTCTCGCGGTAGTCGTTTGCTACTAAAAGGACGGGCCGTCGACGTACAAAATTTCGGAAGCTCTTCAAGTGCGGTCTTCAGCAGCAAGATATCTTCGGAAACCGTTTCTACCGGTCTTTTCCTGGTGAAGAATCTGCAACGCAACCACACAAGCTCGAGAAGTGCAAGATTTAGAGGTCGATACGCAAGTTGGACTTTGGACCCATCGAACGTTCGAGACGACACGTACTGAATACGACGTCGCAGTGGATCAGAAGACGGTTTGGGTATTTTGTGAGTTCGTTCCAATTAATTCCTTCTTTTTTCTTTTCTTTCGCTATTCAAATTGCTAATAGCCCAATTTAGTGAGTGCATTTCATTTCATCATTCGTAAGGTCGCAATCATAGTGCTATTTATTCATTTTTTTTTAATTTATCTGCGCTTATTGTATCACGGTAGCATTCGTTCGATCGATTGCAACAAATAAATAATATTTAGTGCATAAAAAACTAGGCGAGCGCGCAGCGCAGGCGCACAGCTGTTCTTTTGTTCTCGCAAGTCCTTATCGCTGCCAGCCGCATTCCTGTGTCTATTCATTTATTGTGTTTCTTTATAACGGTAATTAGCTTATTATTGTGATTTTTTAAGCAGCTTATTTTGTTTTATATCTTTATTTAGTATGGCTGAACAAAAAGAACAACTAAAGGAACAAAAAGATCGTGAAAAGCTTGTTAAAAAACGTAGTAGCTTAAAATCTAAATTAACGATTTTTAATAATTATATTACTTTGCTTAAGAGTTCTGCCGATCTTAGCCCTGAGCAACTTTTAGACCTGGAAGGGCGCTTTAACAAATTAGATGCCTTATACCCTCAATTTGACGATTTACAGTCGGAGATCGAGATGCTTTCGGCGGATCCCGCCGATGAGATTCCGGAACGCGAACAGTTTGAAGACCAGTACCATTCACTGGTTGCGGCGGCGCGCTGTCTGCTCGGCGCGCGCCGCAGCCAGCGTGACCTTCCAGATGGTTCCGTATACGAGGATGTACAGGCGAGTGATCCGAGATCTAATTGCGTTCGTTTACCTAAAATTGACTTGCCCGTTTTCCATGGCCAATATCAGCACTGGCTTAAGTTTCGAGACACTTTTATTTCTTTAATACATTCGCGACATGATATGGATAACATAAATAAATTACATTATCTTCACGCTTCTCTTAAAGGTAGCGCTTTGCTTGTTATCGATAACTTAGATTTTAAAGCCGATAATTACGAAGCTGCATGGAAGTTGGTATGCCAAAGGTATGACAATAAAAGATTGCTTGTAAACAATCATGTTCAAGCATTATTTAATGTTGAACGCATGCAAAAAGAATCATGCTTGTCAATTCGTCATCTTATAGACGTTACTAATAAAAACTTGCGTGCTTTATCGTCCTTAGACCAACCCACTGAATATTGGGATACATTAATTATCCATATGATGTCCGAAAAATTAGATAGTGTTACTCACAGAGTATGGGAAGAACATAGAAACACTTTTAGCGACCCCCCTTCTTTAGAAATATTTATTCAATTTCTTAGCAACAGAGCAGACTTATTGGAGACAATACAAGAAAAAGGTAAAATTCAAAAGGATATTTACAAACAAAATTCAAGTTTTCTTTTAGACACTTCAAATAATAGTAATAAAATAAATTCTTACAATAATAATAGTAATAAAACAAATATTTACAGTAATAAAAACTTAAAATCTAATCAAAATATTTACAATTCAAAATCTTTTAAATGTTCGCTCTGTAATGAAAGCCATTATTTATTTAACTGTGAAACATTCAGATCTCTTTCTATTGAAGATAGAATTAAAAGGGCCAAGGAAACAAAGGTGTGTCTTAATTGTCTCAGGCCTGGTCATATTGAGAGCAAATGCAGTCTTGTCCCTTGTAGGTACTGCAAAAAGAGACACAACACACTTTTACATTTGCATGAGCCAGAACCTTCCCCTGTGCCTGCAATTCCAATCAATAGCATCAATCATCTCGCTAATGATTCTTACGATTTTAGACAGTTTACTACTTCTCCGCATGTGTTACTGTCCACAGCGCTCGTGAAGGTGCTCGACAGCAGAGGCGCCGCGCACTCCGCGCGCCTCCTGCTCGACAACGGGAGCACCGCGAACATAGTGACGCAATCGTTGTGCGGTAAGCTGGGTTTGTCGCGACGCGATGCGTACTCCACGGTGACAGGTATTAATCATCATACTTCTCAATGTACACAGTCTTGCAGCCTTACTATAATGTCAATTCATGACGACTTTAAATTTACTGTAGATTGTCTTATACTGCCTGATATTACCAAATGTCTACCGTCTTCCTTTATAAACATAGAAAATATTCCTCTTCCCAAAGGAATAAATCTTGCTGACCCCACCTTTAATACACCTTCTGTTATAGATATATTAGTAGGGGCAGAAGTATTTTGGTCCGTCTTGGGCAACAATCATATTAACTTGGGTAAAAATCAACCCAAGTTATATGAAACGAAACTGGGTTGGTTAGTGTCTGGGCATGTTGCCCGCCTTAAGCACTCTTCTTATTCCCCCGTTTGTAATTTTTTAAACGAGGAACCCAATCCAGACTTATCTCGTTTCTGGGAATTAGATACTGTAGCAGCAAAGCACTCCTTATCCCCTGAAGAGCGTGCCTGTGAGAAAAACTTCCTCTTAAATACCAAGCGCAAAGATGATGGTCGCTTTATTGTGACCATGCCCCTTAAGGAAGACCCCTCAGTCCTAGGTGACTCATTTCAACAGGCAAAAAGCCGATTTTTATCCTTAGAGCGAAGGTTCAATAGGGATCCAGTCTTTAAGGGCATGTACTTTGATTTTATGCTCGAATACGAGCACTTAGGTCACATGACCGAAAATAAGGAGCCTTCAGCTAGCTGTCTTCAACAGACTAATTATTTTTTGCCGCATCACGGCGTTCTTCGTGAGTCGAGCACGACCACAAAGCTTCGTACAGTCTTCGACGCTTCGGCAACCACCACTTCCGGTTTATCGCTCAATAACATACTGATGGTTGGTCCAACTGTACAAGAAGATCTTTTTTCGATTTTATTGCGCTTTCGTCAGCATAAGTATGTCGTAACAGGCGACATCGAAAAAATGTATAGGGCGATTGAACTTGATCCTTCCCAACGTCCTCTTCAACAAATAGTTTTTCGTACTGATAGTAAGGAACCTTTAAAAACCTACACTCTTAACACGGTAAGCTTCGGGACAGCATGTGCCCCGTACTTAGCCACAAAGTGTTTAGTCAGCCTTGCATCGAGTGCACAGGACGAAGACGTAAAACAATCCATTAAAAGAAATTTTTACGTCGATGATTACTTAGATGGTTCATCTTCAATAGAAGATACGGTAAGAATTTGCAAAGGCGTCACATCTACATTACAAAAAGCAAAATTTAATCTTAGAAAATTTAAATCAAATAGTAAATTAATTCTTGACCAAATTTCCCCATGTTCCCCTGGTTCCAATAACGTATTTAATTTATCAGATATTGATTTAAGCTCACCTTCAAAAACACTTGGTTTAAATTGGCTTTGCGATTCTGATTTCTTATCTTTTTCAATAAATATTAATATAAATAATAAAATAACCAAACGACACATACTTTCTGTTATTAGTCAGATATTTGATCCTTTAGGCCTAGTGGGCCCTTGTGTCGTTGAAGCCAAACTTATCATGCAAAGATTGTGGATTGATCAATGTACATGGGACGAAGAAGTTGGTCAAGAGATAAAACAATCATGGTTAGCCTTTGCAAATACTCTACCCTTTCTTAATCAACTTAAAATTCCTCGTTGGGTTCTTATGGATGACTCCGTTTCACATGAAGTTCACGTTTTTTCAGACGCTTCAGAACGAGCTTACGGAGTGTGTATATACATTCGTTCCATTGACAGTTTTGGGTCAGTAAAGGTACATTTACTAACGTCAAAAAATAGAGTTGCCCCCATTAAACCCCTTAGTACCCCGCGACTTGAGCTGTCCGCGGCTTTACTGGCAACAAGACTGTGTACAAAGGTATTAGCTTCCTTAACCTATAGAGAAATGTAGATTTTGGTGTGATTCTACCATAGTTCTTGGATGGTTAAAGACTCCGCCTAGTGAACTCAAAAATTTCGTTAGAAACCGTGTTCATGAAATTCAGGAGAGCACGGAGGGTCACACGTGGAGTTATGTACCGTCGGTAGACAATCCGGCGGATCTTGTTTCCCGCGGGCTGAAGGCTGATCTCATCAGCAGTTCTAGCCTGTGGTGGTCTGGCCCCACCTTCTTATTAAGGGATCAAACCCAATGGCCTAAAAAGCCCAATGAGAAACACGATCTACCTGAGTTGATTTCCACACCAGTAGCGCGCAATAACAAACTTAACGCTGATGTAGTTAGTGGCTTTGTAGATTTAGGTAGCAGTGTTGATGACGTAGTTAGTGGCTTTATTAATAAAAAATCAAATTTCAAATCATTGCAATTTACAATGGCATACTTATTAAGATTTATTCACAATTGTAAAAATAAAAACAATAAATTAACTGGTCATTTATCTGTACAGGAACTTCAAAATTCATTAAATATTATTATTCGTAAAACACAAATAGAAATGTTCCCGGATGAGTATGCCATTTTAAAATCACAAAAACCTTTGCCTCATAAAAATCGTTTACTTTCTTGGTCTCCTTTTTTAGATCCCAATGATATCATTCGAGTTGGTGGCAGGCTCAATAATTCTCCTTATAATTACGACGTAAAACACCCTATTTTACTGTGCAGTAAGCACCACTTTACCTACGTTCTTTTTGAATATTTTCATAAAAAATACTTACATGCAGGCCCCCAACTTTTATTAGCTAACATTAGACAAAATTATTGGCCTTTGGGAGGCCGCAATTTATCTAAAAAATGTGTCAATAAATGTGTTCGTTGCTGTAGATTTAAAGCTAAAACCATTCAGCCCATCATGGGTCAGTTACCATCGTCCCGTACCGAACTAGAGTTCCCGTTTTTACATTGTAGCGTTGACTATTGTGGACCAGTGCTGATAGCCGACCGAAAAGGGAGAGGTTGCAAGCTCATGAAGTCATTTTTAGCTATTTTCATATGCAATTCGGTGAAGGCTGTACATATCGAACTCGTTACGGCACTGTCTAGCGAGGCGTACTTAGCCGCTTTAAATCGCTTTGTTTCACGGCGTGGCAAACCCCAAACCATCACGTCTGATAATGGCACTAATTTTGTTGGCACATATAATAAACTCTCAAGATTCTTAGTTCAATCAGATCTTGAGGGCTTAGTTGCTCAGGAGGGTATAGAATTTAAATTTGTTCCAGCGTATACTCCCCACTTCAACGGCTTAGCTGAGTCAGCCGTTCGCTCGACTAAGTACCACCTTAAGCGGCTCTTAGACACCACGCACCTTACTTATGAGGAAATGGTCACTTGCCTCAATCAAATTGAGGCTATTTTAAATTCACGTCCCTTAACCCAATTATCATCCGATCCTTTAGACTTTTCCCCTCTTACTCCTGCTCATTTCTTAATTGGACGACCACTGGTATCCATACCACATCCACAGATCATGGACGTCAACATCACTCGCCTCGATCGACTCAAGAGAATCGAGCATATAAAGCAGCATTTTTGGCGCCGCTTTTCCTTAGAATATATCAGCCAGCTGCAGCAAAAATTGAAATGGCAATCTTCAAAGGATGAGCTGAAACTTGGCTCCCTTGTCATTGTCAAAGACGCCACTCTGCCACCTCTTCTGTGGTCTTTGGGAAGAGTCGTCAACGCTTACCCTGGCAGTGATGGCATCGTCAGGGTCGCAGAGTTGAAGACCAAACGAGGCACCATTCGAAGGGCATTTAACAACATCTGTCCCCTTCCAGAGCCTTGAAGCCTTCAGCAGCCTTCAACCCGGGGAGCATGTCGCCGACCGGTCTACCACGCACGGGAGGAGACGCGCGGGCGGAGGGTCAGCTACGTCACTGCGGCGAGCGACGACCAGGAACCTTTTCTTACTTGCGCTCCAGACACACACGGACGGACACCAACCGCGAATTGCTGCCTCCTTTATGTCTTTAACATCACGTCGTTAGTCTTAATTTTTATATGTAAACGGCTAATTAATCAGCCCCCTATGTAATACAGTCCGCTATTTTATCAATTTTAATCAAGTCATTAACATTTTATTATTACTTGCCGCTAATCAACCCTGTCGCGTCGAGAAGATCAGTAACATACGCTAACGCATAGCGTTTAGGTGCAATTTAGCTTGGTCGCGTATGTTAAAATGTCGGCTTTCTTCAAGATCAGAAGCAGTGCAACGACTGTACTGTTATAACAATTTGACAAGTTCATTGACAAAGAATGTCGCTGTTGTAACACTGTGCTATAAAACAAATTCAATGCATAATTTATATTATTAACTCCATGCTTATACGATTATAGGCGTTATCTGTATGAAAATAAGGTTGTGTTTACCGCTATCGGGGCGGGACAGGTCTAGCGAGGATGCTTGGTGCCCGTTGGTCAGTATTAGTAGCGCTTGTCTCCACTGCGCTTCCATGACGCTGTGCAGTTGGCTGGCGATCTGGCCGCGCCGGCGCCGGTACGATTCCAACTTGTTCTATACGAAGAAATAAACAATTAAATTCCAAATAATATACTAGAAAAAATACGACTCGCACCAGATCATGTTCTCGGGCGGGAATCGAACCCGCGACCTTTGGATATCCGGTCCAATGCTCTGACCGCTGAGCTATCGAGTCTAGGGGGTTCGATTCCCGCCCGAGAACATGATCTGGTGCGAGTCGTATTTTTTCTAGTTTATTATTTAGTATTATATAAAAATAGCATTGTGAATGCTAAAATCTCAAAATTTAAAGATTAAATTCCAACTAAATTGAACACCTACTAGATAATATAAAACGCTTCCGACTAAAACCTGCACCATTGAGATTCCGGCCATAGTGTATACTCGCAACTTGGTAGCATAACTTGGGCCCTACCGGCTAACTTTTGGAACTTCAACGGGTTGTTGAAGTTGAAGTTCGGCAGACTTCAACTTAAAACAGATAAATCGATGTAAGGAGTTTCGTATTGTACTATTCGCCAGTTATTTAGAAGATATCGATGTTCGTGTGACATCATGAATTGGGGTTCGCCATTTTGGCCCGATTGGGGCTCTATTTATCCGTTTTAATTTGAAGCCCGGCAGACTTTCCGAAGTTTGATGCGTTAGCCGGTACGGCCCCAGGGGCCCTACCGGCTAACTTTTCAAACTTCGGCGGGTCTGCCGAGCTTCAACTTAAAACAGGTAAATCGAAGTAAGGAGTTTCGAATTATACTATTCGTCGAAGTTATTTAGAAGATATCGATGTTCGTGTCACATCATGAATTAGGGTTCGCCATTTTGTCCCAATTGGGGTTCGATTTATCTGTTTTAATTTGAAGCCCGGCAGACATTCCGAAGTTCGATGCGTTAGCCGGTACGGCCTCAGATCAGAGTCGACTTTTCTATTTTTTTTTTAGTAGGTTATCATTATACAACGTGTTACAAAATAACCCCTAATGCCGAATATGGTGGATTGGTCCCTATCTACCATATTCGGCATTAGGGGTATTTTTGTATCACGTTGTATAATAGCATTATAAATGCGAAAAATCTAAAATTCAAAAAATGAACACAATACAAAGAAATAAACGATCAATGTTCTAAAGAAAGTTTTATATTTAGGTAAACGAATATGGCGTCATAACAATCATAGCTATCATAATATTGTTGTGTAATAAATTAAAATTAGGAGAAGAACACTCAGACCAATACCCTAACGAACAAGTTGAGGGAGTTGTTTGTTAACAAAATAAAGATCTCTTAAATAAATGGACTATGTGCAAATAGAAACTTTTAGGCTGGACTAATTTCTTTACAAAATGATGAAAATGTTTGAATCAACTGCTTGCTGGTAAGATGTTACATGTTAACATAGTTACATTACAGTGTGGTTCTTTGACTTATAAGGACATCATGTGAAAATAATCGCATCTATACTTATTACTTAAAGTAGTAAGCAAAGTAAATTATGTTAAGAATCAAATCAAGTAACTTACTTCAAGTAGTCCAACTTTCTCATTAGCTTGGGCGAGCTGCAGTCTGTATAGATTAATCTCCTCCTTTTGTTTCTCTTCTAAAACATTCACTTCTAGTTTGTGTCTAAAATAAAAAAAACAAGTTTCTGATATGCCACAAAAATCTATTAAATGAAATAAAATGTTACCTTGTAACTATACTTATTAAATTTTTTTTTTTATTCAATCAAAGTCAAAATATCTGTATTCAAATAAACTTAAAAAAATAAGTACTTTTGAATCGTCTATACAAGGTGTTACAAAAATACCCCTAATGCCAAATATGGCATATAGGGACCATCAAACTGAACAACTTTTACTATGAGGCCAACTCTGAAATCGCGAAAAAAAAATCAGCTGTTTCATACATTTTGATATTTTCGATTTCAATTTTTGAATGAAACAGCTGATTTTTTTTTCGCGATTTCAGAGTTGGTCCCATAGTAAAAGTTGATCAGTTTGACGGTCCCTACATACCATATTCGGCATTAGGGGTATTTTTGTAACACCTTGTATATTATTCTGCTTGTTCCAGCCTTTTAGCTGACAAGAACATTTTTTCAGTAAAGTCAGAACAGAATCACTTTTCTGGGCATTGATTTTCTAATGAAAGAAGCCCATTACAAAAGATAATTCCAAAACTAGAAATTGTTACCATATTTTTCAACAATACAATATAGTCCAGTAGTCTTGTAATTTTGCCTGGAAATAATTCAAGCAGTTTTGATTTCTAGTGCGTCAGATAGCACTAAGGGCTGAATAATACATTCAATTTGCGACCGTGTGAAAGACAGTGTGAAAGTTTAAACAAAATCGAAAATTGTGATTGAGCCTTTGTATTTTTGATAATAAATGTCTTTTTAGGGTTCCGTACCTCAAAAGGAAAAAAGGGAACCCTTATAGGATCACTTTTTTCAACTTCCACACAGTTTGCAAAGGTCGCAAATTTAATGTATGATTAATAACTCTCAAAACTCAGCTAGAGTGGAGTATACCAAACTAACTACTGGACTAAGACTCTCCGTCGCAGTATTATGATATTCCCAAAACATCATAATAGCAAAACATTATAAACTCATAATAGCACATTCGCGAAAAATGATATTCGCAAAATAAATACTTACTGTTCTTCTATTCTAGCGATTTGTTTGTTAAAATTGTCAGCGATAGCATCTTCTTTATTCCTCGCGTCATTCTCCAGCTCTTTCTCCGCATGGTCCAGTTGCTGCTGGAACTCCTGCAGCTTGGACAGCACGGCTTCTTCAAGCTGCTTCTGATAGTGGACTTTCAATTCGTTCTTTTGCATCTCTAACTGTTTTCGAAGCGTTTTCACCTCGTAATCTAGGGTGTCCTGTATAAAAAATAATCTGGCTTAATAATTATACAAAAAGTACACACGACACTAGCTAGCTTTTATCACGTAGGGCATAAAACCGATTTCAAGGTCAACATGTATAGTCTGAAGTGCCGTCGTGTGTACATACACAATTTACTTTTTGGATGGGAGCAATGACCTTGAGGAGCTCGGTGGCGCAGTGGTATAGAGCCAGGCCCATCGATTGCGGAGGTTAAGCAACTTTCTTAAACAACAACTTAAAGGGTGACCAAAAATTTATTATTCAGTCTCCTCCGTGGATGGCACGCTTAGCCGTCAGTTTAGTCCCGGCTGCATTTGCAGTCGTTAGGACCCACCAATCCGCATTAGGCCCGCGTGGTGGGTCATGCATGGCCCATAAAAATGGCTGATGGTGGCTTGACCTTGCTGACTGACTACATAAGTCTCTAATATGGATGTTAAGGCTCTAGGAATGATTGATAAATTGATTGAATGATAACCAAATCAAGTAAGGTTGCAATGGCTGTATGCTAGCTTTAGGTGGCCTTTTTTTACCCACGACGGACGGAACGGAACGGCCGTTTGGGGTTAGAGGTTGTGTGTTTGTTTGTTTGTTTGTATGTTATTTTTAAGTTTATAAGTGTTATATACTTACACATTTCTTCAAAAGCTCACTAGTTTGGTTTTGCTTCTCACACAGCTGCCTCTCTAGAATGTTCACTCTTGCTCTCTCTTCATTAACTTTATCTTTCAAGAGGTTTTTCTCCTGCACCAGTAATGTTGTTTCCTCATTGATTGACTGGATCTTATTGCCTAAATCATTGACCTTATTCTTTGTAAGGTCATGTTCAGATCTTTCCTAAAAACAATCTCTTATAAGTGAAATTAAACAAAAAGCATTAAAATAATAATTTTATGGTACTAAAATTGTTAATATAGAACTTCTAAACAAGACTGGATGGAACTATTTTTTTTTCTAATTGTTATTTCTAACTGCTGTCAGATTCCACACTAAAAGCAGTTTTGAGAGGTGAGACTTGTTAGGTGGTGGAACTAAATAATTATGCTTAGTTTTTTCTGAGAGCCGTATGTCTGTGCCAAGGGATAAGACGATACAGACATTCCTGAACAAATATTATTTTTTGGTACTTGAGTTTTTTGTTTTTGTTCTTAAGGCTGCGTAGTCTGCACACAAGCGCCGCAATTGGAAAAAAAACATAGTGCTTAGATAAAGACGAAATTACGAATTATCTCTCTGTAGTGCACTCCGAAGAAGCTTTCTGGTACTTTTAACCTTTTCGCCGCCAAGTATAGCAAAAAAAAATCTATTGTCCCACGCCACGCCACTAAAACAATAAAAACAGGTTCCAAAAAATAGTGATGTCCAGTGATTACAATCGACAACCTCTTTTTTACCTTTTCCTACCCATATTCTATGAATTTTCTTGCATTTATTTAAATCCAATTATTAGATTCCGTAAATCATAACAATTCACAGCAATAACTGTGTGTTTAAATTAACATTCAACCAAAATATCAAGTAAACAATAAATAATTGTGATTGAAAATGGAACGTCCCTAGTTAAGCTTCCCGTCGCCTCGGCGGACGTGAGCTGCCGTCGTTGGCGTACAGGGACCATACTTTATATAAGCCGCGTGCTTTAACAATAGTGATGTTCCTCTAATACATCGACATAATTTTAATAATTATAACATTCTTTTGTAGGTACTTTATTTTCTCTCCTCGTGACATGTAATTGCGTGATGATTATTAATTAAATACATTACAAAGATAGCCTTTATAGCGCTTTCAATATTAGATAGAAATTTTATTTTGATTCTACTTAATTTTTTATTCAATATCATTGCATCGTATACTTAAATTGAAGGAAAATCTGTTGACTTATTCCTAAATATTTTCGTAAGTAATATTAAGAACAGTTTTGTTGGTACCTATTTTATAAAAAGTGAAAGTATTTTAGTGTATTGATAGATGCCGCGACGTACCCATTGTTGTTTTATGGTCAGCCTAAAAAATCTTGCAGCTGTTTTAAAAACAATGGGCAGTCATAAAAATATTTCGGCCAAATTATCTATTTTCTTTCGCAATAATTGATCAAAGTACGCCGTGCCTCGGTGCCAGCGTATTGTTCTTTCTAATCCTTCTTTAGAATTTCTTGCACCTGCATAAAACAATAGGCGCAAAGGTCTAAAGCCATTTAAGCCAAATATTGACCGATATTTTTTATATTTTAATAAACACATTAGCACAACACTACCTGTGACGTCGCTGTCGGCAGCTCCCGACGCTGGCGCCGAGGACATTCGGACTGTATTGCTTGGTTACGGCCAATTATTTTTAAATAGATTTTGCAATATATATGCAATAATTTCTAGTGTTTTTGGTGAAAATATATTAGTAAGGCTGAATACTTCATGTTGTGACAAAAAAAAAAATTAAACTGATTGGTAGAATACTTAAATTTGCATCTAATTTGGGCGACGTCATATGCCGACGTTGGCGTGCGGGACACTTTTTTTTTATGACGTCATATGCCGACGTTGGCGGTGAAAAGGTTAATCACTTACACAATATTTTATAGACTGTCCTTTAGTTTAACGGAGTTTTATTGCGAAAAGTGGCCACTAATAAACTGCATGCGCGCAAAAAAAGAGCGCCCGCCGCCTTTCAAAAATAGGGCCCCAGAAGACCTATCTGGGCACTTGAGATTTGATTTCATTTTAAAATACAACTAGTGTAAATAAATGTCAATCTATAGTCCAAAATAAAGCAAGCAAATGATTATAAAAAAATACAATACCTTGTTTAAAGCATCTTCTAAATTCTTGACACAATCAGTAGATTGCTTGTTTAGTTTCATTACAGTGTCATAGTTTTCTTTCAACATCTCTATTTCTTTGTCTTTGCTAGATATCACGTCCCTCTGGCTAGACAGAGCCCTTTCCATCCCTTCTTCGAGGTGTTTTTTGTCTTCAGTCAGTTGTTTGCACTTGTTTTGATAGTCATGTGCAAGATCTAATGCTTTGTACAGCTCTGCCTCAAAATGATTTGTTTTCTAGAAAAAAATATCATAAATAATGAATAAATAAATAAATAAATGAATGCTTGGACTATTTCACACAGCGCCATCTAGCCCCAAACTAAGCAAAGCTTGTAATATGGGTGCTAGACAACTAATATACTACTACTTATATACTTTATAAATTTATACTTATTATAAATAGTAACACCCAAACCGGTCCCAGTTAGTTAAAATTGATAATTTCAATATCTGCCCGGCTGGGAATCGAACCCAGGACCTCTTGCGTGGTAGACCACTGCACACCTCAGGTCGTCATCATAGTTAAGAACATTTTTAAAATGTCTTATTTTATTTAAAATAAAATAATTGGAAATTTCTTTTTATATTGAAAATCCTAATTTACTATTTATCAACAATGTTTTCAAGAAAAATAATAATTGAAGTCAGTTATAAAAATAGTTTACCTTTTGAGCTTCATCAGCAACCATTTTAAAGTTCTCCACTTCTCGAACCATCTTCTCCAATGCAGTGCGGTGTCTCTCTTCTGCCTTGTCGAGGCTGCCGGTAATCCTTAACCATGCCTCCTTTAACTTGGCTATAGCAGAATCTTTGGCACGGTCCACTTTTAAAGCTACAGCTAGCTTCTCTTGCTGGTCCAAAATCTTTTTTTGTAGCTGTTGTATCATTGCTTCACAATGCTAGAAAAATATAATTTTATAAATACAAGAAAATGTATATGGTAGCAACCATAGACATTCTTGTATTTGTCTTACCTCCCTTTTTAACCTTTCCTCTTCTAACTTTAAACTCTCACCTCTTTCTAACTTCTCTCCTTTCTCTCCCCAAAGGTCACTCAAACTCAGTAAGTCAGTATCAATCGAGTCAATCAATTTATTCTGCATTGCAGCAAATTTAGCACTTTCCTTATTTTCATAAGTATAAGGTTTCAATTGTGGCATTTTAAATTCATCCTTCTTGGGAGACATTAAATAGCTTGAGTCAGTTATTGAATTTGGTGCTGTGCGGCTATAGCTTTGTGACTTGTATTGTTCAAGAACTTTAGTTGCTCTGTCATATATTTTATTTGAAGTAGGCCTGAATGAGTCTAAGTTACTTGTGCTTTGCTGAGGCAGCCTTTTAGGAGTTGAAGTAGGTTCCACATCTTTAGTCTCCGAGGAGAAATTCAACCTCCTTATACTAGGTGACTTGGTGTCATATTTCAAAGCATTGGATTCTTTTATTTCTGTTTTAGTAATATTAGAAGTATTTTCGACTTTATGTGAAGAAGGATTCGGCAATTGATTTTCTGACTGTGCTTGTTGTGGTTGATTTTTAACTAAATAAATGTACTTATCCAAAATGCTACTTGACACCACTCTCCCGCTTGGTAATTTAACTTCATCTAGATTAGTTTCCTCTAATTTTTGTGAAATGTAATCACCAGTAGCCTTGATGACATTCTCTGGACTGAAATTACTCATTTGATCTCTAAACTTTGATTCGGGGCTCTCATAAGCTTCAACTTTAGTCAAAAACTCATCTATTTCATGTAGGAGTAACTTGTCATTCTTTTTGCTTGGTGTTGAAACTATGCTGCTGAGATCGCCATCCATACTCCTGTTATCATTGAAATCAGAGGTTTTAAGTGAAGTCACGTCAGAAACCGAATCTTCTCTTAGTTTCAAATGAGGAACCTTTTTTCTTGAGGTATTGTCGATGCTGGTTAGTGACAAATCACGTCTAGTACGATCTTCTTTTTTGTTGATTTTCCGGCGACGACGTTGGCGCGGGAACGTGTAATACTTACAATCAACACTCAGACTGTCCAGGCTATTCGTCGTATCAGATCGTTTGTATCTCGGTAGTGTGCTAGAGGACGTAGTTGTGTCTACCGTCGAACTCACTTCCAAGTGAGAAAGCCTTGATTCCAGTGAGTGCACTTGGTCAACAAGCTTGCCAAGCACCTGCGCTGTACACGACGGTTTGTGGACTACAGTTCTAGATGATTCAAGTAGCGAGTCTTCAGAACTAGAGGAGTTCACGAGGAAGAAATTTGGTGGTATCAGCAAAAGAACATCAGTATCGTCGGTCTCACTCATCACAGCCATTAAATTCTATACATCGAGGTAAAGTTATAGCCATCATATCAAAAACTGTTTTTTGAGCAAACTAGGAATATGGTGGTATGTTCGTAGTAGAAATAATTGTAAATGAGAAAATGTAACCAATGTTATATGGTTTTACTCAATCAAACCAAACAAATACCCAACACGCAAGTCCCAAACAAACAAACAAATCACGAAATCACGAAATCACCCACCATACCATTGACTTTGACATAACTAGGGATGTAGGGATGGCATGGCGATAGTGGCGATGGATTCCGTGCTCACGAGTGTTAGTGGATACACGTGTTCGTGGGATTATTCTCTATCCGGTCTTTCCAAACATTTTAGTTTAAGTTTATATTCCTAAGCTTTTTCTACTTAGTTTTGTGTTTATGTGTGTATTGTGCTGTTCAATCCGGTAAGTGCTTAGCCTAACAACTCAAAACCCACCCTTTCCGTTGTTTACTCCGTAAACAATGGAAAAGGTCCCGCCTGACCCTCCTGACCCTCCGGATGGAGACCTGCCCCTGGAAACGATGGAGTTATCTCCTCCTCTATTCTCCCAATCTGGGACAAAAAGGCGACTTGAGCCTGAGATCCAGTCGGTCCCACCTAAAAAAACAATCGTAGAAACTACTACCGAAGCATCGCCATCGTCTCCGGGTCAAGGTCAGACTATTTACTTACACCCGTCACTTAAAGACGATTCTTCCAAACTTTACTCGGACACAGATAAAGGCCCTTATATTGTTCACGTTTCACGTACGGAAACTTCACCCTCGTCTGGAACCACCATTCGCCCCATCATTTTTGGCAGATTTCTGTCTAAAAATGATATCAAAAATATTGCCAATGACGGCATTAAAAAAGTTGGCCGTAATCGCATTGCTGTAGAATTTAAATGCTACAAATCTGCAAATAATTTTTTGACACACCCCCTACTGGCTTTACACAAATACACTGTCGCTATACCGACATACAATGTCACCCGAATGGGTATTATAAGAAACATCCCTACTGAATTGACCATGGAAGAGCTGGTAGAATCTTTGGTACTCCCTGAAGGTTGCGGTTTAGTGCTTAAAGCTAGGCGGTTAAACCGCAAACTAATTGTTAACGGTGAGGTCTCTTGGACTCCTACTCAATCCGTGGTACTCACCTTCAAAGGACAATCACTGCCTAAAAGAGTTTTTTCCTATTACACTGCCATCCCTGTAGAAAATTATCTTCTACCCACAATCCAGTGTAATAACTGCTGCAGATTTGGCCACATCAAGGATCAATGCCGTTCAAAGCCCCGGTGTTTCCGTTGTGCTCAGCCACATCCTGGTCATGAATGCTCTGTAACAGAGGATAAGGCTACTTGCCTCTATTGTTCCTCTTCTCACTTTGCCACAAATAAGTCTTGCCCGGAACAGTCCCGCCAAAAATCCATAAAAATCAGCATGTCACAAGATAACATCTCTTATCAGGAAGCATCTCAACTATACCCTCAATCCAGAAAATCTTACGCTGACTTGGCTAAAACTTCATACGCTGCACCATCTCCGGTCTCACAGCCGCGATCTCCTGCCACTTGTAGCCCTTCCTCTTACGTCAAAACTATAACCCGCACTCCTCGCCCAAGAGCTCCATTAAGCAAATCATACGATAAGATTGCTCATGGAATTATCACAGCTAATGTACCATCTTCACTCCCCAATGGATGCGCTCTGCTGGGGAACACTTCACAACTCTCCGATGACTCTCCTAACGACGACACTCTGGACCTTATGTGGCTACTTGTAGCAAACATTTTGTCCAAGTTTAGCGACATCCCTCTACCGCCCAACGTTGCCTCTAAAATTATGCCTCTCCTTAATTCACTCAGCAAAAATGGCGGTGAACACGATCCAATGGAATTGTAAAAGTGTTAGGCACAAATATCCTGAAATCCTTTACCTCATTAATAAATTCTCCCCATCCCTCTTTGCCATTTCGGAGACATGGCTGGCCCCAGGTAAACACTTTGGGGTTCCCGGCTTTTCTTGCCTCCGAGATGACAGGGAAGATGGATGGGCTGGGAGTGCTTTGCTTGTTAAGCGCTCCCTAGTTTTTGATTTGGTTAATATCCCTCCTCACGACACCAATATTATAAACGCAGTAGCTATTAGATCTTGTAATATTTCTTTTGCCTCTGTCTACATTCCTCATCCCAACTCCCATGCTCTCCAGGAGCTACAAAATATTATTAGGGCTCTTCCGCCGCCAATTGTAGTTATGGGCGATTTAAACGCCCATCATGAATCATGGGGCTCAGGTGAGTCCAACTCCTTCGGCAATCTTCTGCTGGACTTGCTAGATGGAGAAAATCTTTGCGTACTGAATAACGGTCGCCCTACTAGGAGAACATCTCCATCACAGAACCCTAGTGCAGTCGATATTTCCATATGTTCTCCGAATTTGGCATCGGCACTCTCCTGGGATGTCCTTCCCAGTACCTTCGGAAGCGACCACTTTCCCATTTTTATATCTTTCCCTTTCGACTCCCCTTCTTGTATCGCTCCACCCCCCCTTCTAAAATATAATTTAAAAAAAGCGGATTGGCCTACTTTTTCCTCGGAAGTAGATAATAAATTAGATTCCATCCCTACTGTTTCCACCGAAAATTGCCTCGAAGTCTATTCCTCATTTGCCGAGGCGTTAAAGTCATCGGCAGATTCTCACATTCCTCTAAAGAATCGCTCCTTTAAAAAAATATCTCCGCCTTGGTGGGACTCTGAATGTTCTGATATGGTTCAGAGAAGGAAAGAGGTTGAATCGGAATACAACTCTTCCATGACTATGGAGAACTACATAGAATACCAAAAAATTGATGCTCAAACCAAGAGGTACCTTGCTATGAGGAAAAGGAAGGGCTGGTCAAATTTTTGCGAGTCGATTTCCCCCGGCACCCCTCCATCTGTAGTTTGGAAACAAATTAAAAAGTTCCGTGGAGCCTTGAACCGCTCTAACCCCACATCTAACAACCCATCAATTTGGTTAGACTCTTTTGCCGACAAACTTGCTCCTCCATTCGTTCCCTCCATCGAATGTCTCCCTTCTATTCCCTTCAGTGTTATGCCTCCTACACATATATTGGACAACCCCTTCTCCTTGGAAGAGTTACAAACCGCACTCTCTGGTCTCTCTGACTCCTCCCCTGGTGTCGATGGAATCCCTTACTCGTTCCTGGTGAAAGCTACGGATAGGACGAAGAAATTTTTCCTTAATTTGCTTAATGCCTTTTTCGATCTAGGCACTATCCCTGTCACATGGAGTAAACAAATAATTATTCCGATCCTTAAACCTGGGAAGGACCCCCAGGACCCTGGTTCATACAGACCTATAGCGTTATCTTCCACCCTCTTCAAAATTTTAGAACATATGATTAGAAACCGATTGGAATGGTTCCTGGAGAGCCAGGACCGTCTAGCCAAGTCCCAATTCGGATTCAGAAAGGGCCGTAGCACTCTTGACAACTTGAGCATCTTGACATCTGATATTCGAACGGCATTCAAGAAAAAGGAGCAAATAGTAGGCGTGTTCCTAGATGTTGCTTCAGCATACGATAACGTTCTGCTTCCGATACTCAGGCAAAAATTGCGTCAGCTGAGCGTCCCAGAGAAGTTGGTTCGATTTATACTAAATTCAATATCTAGCAGAAACATCGAAATCAGATGTCAAGGTGCTTCGTTACCACCAAGAACAGTATGGAAGGGTCTTCCTCAGGGGTCAGTCCTAAGCCCTCTTTTATATAACATTTACACGTACGATATGGAAACTGTAGTTAACCCATTTTGCCAAATCCTTCAATACGCAGACGATGTAGCTTTGTATGTAAGGTCCAGTAATTCTTTAGAGGCTTCATCTAAATTGAATACAGCTCTATCCTACCTTGGTGACTGGCTTTCAGACCATGGATTATCTCTCTCGGTTGCTAAATGTTCAGCCGTGGCTTTTTCCAGGAAACGCAACTCTTCTGACCCTCATATTGAGTTTCAGGGTGATCTCATACCTCCCCGCAATCAAGTTAAATTCTTGGGTCTGGTCCTGGACTCCCGCCTCTCGGGTATTCCTCACTTTGAGAATGTTGCCAAGAAAGCTGAAAAGGGGTTAAATGTTCTACGAGCCTTGTCGGGCGTCTGGTGGGGCGCTCATCCTTATAGCCAAAAGTTACTGTATAACGCCATCGTCAGATGTCACTTTGATTACGGCTCTTTTCTTTTAGACCCATGCAATAAGCTTCCTTTGGACAGAATTACTAAGATTCAATCCAAATGTCTGCGTATCATTTTGGGAGCTATGAGATCGTCCCCTATCAATGCTCTCCAAATTGAGAGCTGTGACCCTCCTCTATTTCTGCGCAGACAATATCTCAGTGACCGCTTCATCCTTAAAATCCTCACCTCATCAGACCACCCCCTACTTGCAAAATTAAAAAGACTCTCTCAGTTATCAGAATCTGATCCTATTAATAAAACTCCCTGTATCCTTCACAGCTTCAATAAGTTCAACCAACCCCAAATACCAATAAAGCAATTTTCACGTCAACCCCTTTTTGACAACAGTTTTGAGTCACTGACTTTCATCCCTCCCGTTAAAACTTATTTTGGGATTGATAAAGACTCTCCACACGCAATGCAGTCATTCATTAAGTTGCTCTCATCAGATTGGAATGGTTGGCTTCCTATATACACGGATGCTTCTAAATTACAAGAAAACGGCTTTATTGGAGCCGCGGTTTGGATCCCGTCTCATAAAATTGTCTTGAGTTTTAAAATTCCCCCCCTCTCTTCGGTTTTCACCGGGGAAGCTATTGCCATCTTCGAAGCCATTCTATTCATAGAGTCCCATTGTCTTAATAAGTCCATAATTTTTAGTGACTCACTAAGCTGTCTACAAGCGATCATGTCTAACCCATTTCGCTCAAAATCCAAATTCCCAGTAATCTTAAACATTAGGCAAGCGTTGATTAGGTGTCAAAAAAAATCCATTGAAGTTGTCTTGACCTGGATCCCTGGCCACAATGGAATTCCTGGCAATGAAACGGTAGACTCCTGTGCAAAATATGCTATAACTTCCGGCTCTCTAGAACACACCGAAATCTTTTACCAGGACGTTTCCTCACTGGCTCATCAACACCTTCAAAAATCGTGGAGAACTGAATGGTTGCAGACGAAAGATCGCGCGGGAAAGTACTACTTTGACATTCAGCAGGAAATACCACCCAAACCCTGGTTCTTTAGAAACAAAGAGCTAAACAAGAAAGTAGTGTCTACTATCTGCAGATTACGCATAGGTCACGCTTGTACTCCCACTCATCTAGCCAGATTAAAAATTCGTGACAGTCCCCTTTGTGAGTGCGAACAAGAAGAAGGTACCGTTGACCACCTATTCTTTAACTGCCCCAAACTAAAAGTGTCACTTACGATATCCTTCCTCACAATATTCCCCGCCCCGTAAATATGAAACACCTTTTATCCCTCATCAATACCCCCTTTATAAAAGTTCTGGCCAAATTTATCTCCTATAACAATTTAAAATTCTAAGCTCCCTCTGCTTTGCTTAAAGTCTTATGTTTGTGTTGTTGGATGTGCTGTTTTTATTCTAGGTAAATCTGCTTAGGGTGACTTTAAAAAAAAAAAAAGTCCCATAAAGTCCCATTCGTGTAGAAGCTAACTACGTGACATTGGCGGAATTGTGCATAGACCACAGAGCAAGCCACTCATTAGGAAGAAGAAGAAGATAGTGGCGATGCGTGCGACTTAGGCGATGACGATCGTATCGTAGAAATTGATTTCTCAAATCAAAATTAAGCAATGAGCAATAGTGAATTAATCTCAGATACTAATGAACTTAATTTTGGTTTGGCTGTCACTTTGGCTGATGAGGATTCAACACAACCTAAAAACTAGTAAATTATAATAAGCTACTGCGTTGAAGTAAATGTCATAATAGAACAGTCTGTCCTCGTGTGTGTTACAACATATGACCGGTTAACGTTTGCAGTGGCGATGTATCTAGTGGGGAGCGTCGCGTCGGTCGGATTGAAGTCAGTAAAAGCGTGTTTTGTCAACCATACCACTGGACCACACCACTTGTGTGTCATCTACATTTTTTTAGGTAACTACACCATCGTAGTGAAGTTCTAATATTAAACTTGCATTTATCGATATCAAATAGTTATCACACCAATATTACATACCATACGTATACGTATGACATGTTAACATCACTAGTCGGCAGTGTGTGGTTACTTAAAAAAATTGTAAACGGCACCACAGTGGTGTGGTAGACAATACACGAGTAAACGCTAATATAATCTGAGCGCGATTAGAATAGGATGGGACCTTGTCAAAGTAAATCGAAAATGACAGTTAAGCAGTCAAGTAGCGTTAGCAAAAAATTCTGAATTTTTTAACTTAAATAAAAATGAATTTAACAAATGTTAAATGTTTTCCCCTTTTTTCCACCCATTGTTAATTAATCACTAAAATAATCACACAATAATATACAAATCTCGCATTTAAAATAAAACTCGAGCAGAAATCTACGGGCACAGTTTTACACAACTACTTAACCGTGCGAGCCTGCGAGCAAAGCGAGTTTGCCGACGTTACTGCTGGCCGACAGACCGTGCGCGTCTCAGTATCTTTATCACAAAAGTTTGAGGGAAACATGACAATGGCCGTAATTTAAATTCTACTTATACTTATTTCGTTAAATAATTTATTTCTCTAAAATATTGTTTCCAACAAATAAACTAAATTTCTACCAACCTAAATGGTTTTCTAGTTCTTGTATGTACCATGCGTAGATGGAATAAGACACACTTTGGCGTTTTACTATATTCTGTGGTTTTACTTACACGGTTGCGTCGGCCCTTAGGAAATTACACAATCAGTCTGGCGCCAGCTTTTTGTTTTAATCAAAGGCCGCCTGGTAGTGGGTTATAGAGGGAGATTACACAATCAGTCTGCCGCCAGTCCATTCGTCAGTCTGGTTAAACTGGCGGGAGACTAATCGTATAACCTACTGACTGGCAGCAGACTGATTGTGTAATCTCAGAACATCGTTCGTGTGACATTAAATCTTTATTAAATCTTCCTGAATTCCGGATCCGTTATTCAGTCGCTCCTAAATTCAGAGAAGTTTAATTGCAGTCAGGAAGGTAGGATCCTGCCTAGCACCCTTAATTTAGGATGAAATGGTCTCCAGCATAACGGATGCAAAATTAAGGACAGTGTAATCGCATTTAGGACGCTCCGCCACAGTAGTCATTTAAATAAATAGCGACTTTGCTTCGACACAATAAAGCGCAATTCAGATCGGACACCGCTACAGTTCCTACGACGTCTCTTCTCTCTCTTTCTGACGACGCTAGGGTTTGTTTAAATGAACTGCGTTTATCGATAACTTGCGGCTCAAAGGGCGTAACATTTTGGCCAAAATATGTTTTGTATGCCATCTTATTTAGATTTTTCTCCACTATCGATCTGTAGTAGATATATTTAAAATTCTCAAATTCTGAAAACAATGGTGAATACGACCCATATAATTATAAAATACCACATTTATTTTGTCATTACAAAAATCAAAATCTTCTCTAGTTAATTAGGCCTACCTATATAAATGTCTGCATAGAATACAAGTCTCTAAATTATGGATTAAGGGTTGCCTAATTGACCTATTATACTAAAAACAGATTTATTGTATATAATGAAAAAAATAGTGATGCGCGACATCGAATAATACTAATACTAATCGAGAATCTAGATTATTCGACTCGAGTTGAGAACAAACGAACAGTCAGTCGATACATTCAGCCCCCTGATTATGTAACTCGATGCTAACAACTTATGATTGAAACTGACAGAAATCGCAGTTACATTGCTGCTTTAGTAAGAATAAATGTGACAACTATATGTTACTTAAAGCAACAATGTAATTGCGATTTCTGTCAGTTTCTTGATTGCAACAGTTAAATAATCTGGGGGCGGGGCGGGTCAACTCGGGCTTGGTTGGGATCTACGTACATTTGACATTTATAGTACTTAGCAATTAGTAGTTATTATTCGAACATAGACATTAGTATACTAGGTACTAAATTGCCATTCGAATATCCAAATCAGTAGTTACGAATTAGTCGAAAAGTAGAATCATTCGGAGTCGTGCATCGCTAGTAAAAAATATCGTTAGGTATATTTATTTTTTTAAATATGATATTATCGTTGATATTTTTTCTCTATATAATTATCATTAGATCGTTATTTTTTTCACAATATATCGATATTTCCACACATGAAAACCGTATCAAATTCGATATTTTTTAAGATCTTATCATGTCTTGTATCCGACCAAAAACAACGTTTTTTAACATAAGTAGGCTGCATGTGTTTAGTTGCCTTGTAAAAAATATCAAAATATAGATATTTTCTTTAAATATAACTATAGTATATCGTTAATATTTTTTTCTCGATATATCAATATATCGATATTTTTACATATTAATATGTTTCGATATATTTAAAATAGTATCAATACGATATATATTTGATTCATTCACCCATCTCTATAAAGGAGGTTGAATCAAGGAAGGTGTAATCAGAAGTTCAGAAGCTCTGGTGGTTGAATAACGGATGCTAAATCGGACACTGAATAACGGAACCGGAATTCAGGAAGGTCTAATAAGCTCTTAAGCTAAGCGCGTTTGGGGGCCGCGACTAGCGATCCGCTATCCCAAGCCGCCCAACCGCCCGCGAGACCCCCTCCATTGCTCTGCGCAAGTACATTTGTATAACAAACTGAATTGGATTGTAATTTGTAAAACTGTGACCATTGTTGTTGTTTCCTTTAAGTAGTTTAGTTCCATTTTCATTCTAAGAATGTAATAAAAACAGATAGTTACAGTTACATACATTTTATTTTAATGCAAAAAATGCTAAATTCAATTTACAACTTAAGCTAAATCCTATATCTTACAACTAAATTAAACATATAAATAGACTATATTTTAATTAAATTAATAATTTATTATTAATTTACAAAAAATAAATGCATTATACTAAAAAGATAAAGACATGGATGCATTATACTAGAAAGATAAGGTTAGGTTAGGTTAGGATCCAATTTATTATTATATTATAATCCGCGCGCGATTAGAATGGGATGGGACTATGTCAGATTAATGGAAAATCATTTAGTTATTTCCAAAAATTTTAGTAAAATGAATGTTGAAAATTTTTTTCTAATAGGTAACTAGTAACTTTAGCTATTTATGCCTTAATATTCCAAACAATTTATGAAGATTGGCTTCCAATGCGCAGTACAAAATCACCGTCGGCTGTCAAAATTAAGTTGACAGCGATGCCGACAGCACTTACGCAGTAAGCCCACAGAATATGTAAAGCTAAAACAGAGTTTAGAATAATTTAGCTATTATCAGTAAGCAACAAACTCCGCTCTTTTTGTGTCAGGGGATAAAAGAGGTAGGTACATGAAAAACTTTAGATGACCTTAATAATAAGTAATTATTTGTTCAAATGACCTTCATAAAAAAATATGAAAAGAAGGTGCTGTCATAATTGGATATAATAATACGGGAAACAAGTGTTTTTGTCACACGACAAGATTAAATACAAATTTCTTTAGTGTCTTAATTGGTCATCGTGTCACAACATATAGAAATGTGTTGTAAGCTCGTGTGATTGAAGTCAATTAATATGACGTCTAAATAAGTGAGTAGTCTATGTGAGATGTTTTTACCAATTTTGTAGTCCTTTTACCCATATTGCCTTTTTAAAGCTACACTCCAATTGGAAATATTTTTCACACTATCAAATTTTTTACTGTCCATCCACACATAATAATTATTTTATCAGGAGGCTCTCACTGCATGTATTGGTGCTTGTTTGATGAAAGAGTCCAACTTGCTTTTAAATAATTCACTATTTATTGGTTCCCCGATTCCACAGAGGGGATTCCTGATGGCATATTTCACATAAATTTCAGCATAAATCTTCTTCAACAAGTCTCTGACCCCTTGTGCCTGGTTGTCTGTGTTCATGACAAACTTAAGTCCTGAAGGGGTTTCTAGACAATGTAATGTGTATTTTGAGGTTTTGTAATGCATGAAACCATCTTTTGGGTCTAACGGCGATATCTTTGCCACAAACGATTTTATTGAAAACAGCATACCATACATTAGCTTTCCTTCCTGTAAATAGAGAATCAGAGAATCAGAATCAGAGTTGATAATTCAAAGCTGCACTTCAACTTGGATAACAATTTGAAGTGTTTTTGAAGGCATTACCTCCTCTCTAGACATTCCAGACTGTTTTGTTCTATTCCATTCTCCATAATACAGGAGAGTTCCGTAACGATCGAAAATATACATGTTGAAAATAGTCATTATTTTTCTAATAACTATTCACGGTTTCATAAATTTTATCACTATCAAATAAAATAAAACAATAAGATACAGCACTGAACTATTTAACACTTGACACTGGCAAAAATTACTTTTTTTTTTATTCGTTCCGAAGAACAGGCTAAGGTCTTAGACCATACTGCCTCGTCATTAGTTATATCTTTTTTCATAGGCAAAAATTACTTCCAAGAGGAAAGTAAGTAGATTGCCATAACAAAAAAAAGAAGAAGATACAGTGTTAGTGTTACCAGCCCTTATTAAAATTTTACCCTAAGTCTAAATATACAATTTAAAGGTGGGTTCCCACGGCCTGTGTTATCGCGCTTCGCCTGTGGATGCCTGTGCGGCTGATTGTGTCTAAATTTGAGGGCAAAACCCCCTAAGTTGGCAACCGTGAGTCTATCTGTCGAATTCTTAGTCGAATTCAATCTAACAGATTACAGAGTACATAATGGTATATAAATCATAGTGTGTAAATACCGTGCACCCCCTAAACGATCAAAACTGTTTGTCAATCATTTACATTTACATCGCATCGGCTTGTCAATCACTTAGGTCAATCACATCAGCGGCGGTATCAGCTAAAAACATTGAAGTTCATGTTATCCTGGTAGAGCCCCAGCTGGGGCTCTATCAGCTAAAAACATTGAAGTTCATGTTAACTGTGTTTTGACAGATGTATGTGATACATTGCTACTTCGTCTTGGCACAAATAACAACTTAACAAAGAAAAATAGCAATGTATCACATACATCTGTCAAAACACAGTTAACATGAACTTCAATGTTTTTAGCTGATACCGCCGCAGTAGTGGTATCCGCTAAAAACATTGAAGTTCATGTTAAATGTGTTTTGACAGATATATGTGATACATTGCTACTTTTCTTTGGTAAGTTTTTATTTGTGCCAAATCAAAGTAGCAACGTATCACATACATCTGTCAAAACACAGTTAACATGAACTTCAATTTAAAATTTTGAGATTTTAGCATTCACAATTTTCACAAATTTAGTATTATGAACTTTAATGTTTTTAGCGATACCGCCGCAGAAAATTATGTCGATCGATGCTGAGGATGTATTTTCCTTCGAATGATTATGGTCTGATGGTTTCTAAATAAGTTTAGATATAAGTATATTTAATAAAGAAAGGACTATCTTTTTTTTTTTACTCTTTAATTTGCTAATTTCCTTGCCTTTGTGCGTAAAAACAATTGATAAGCACACGAATTGAGAGAGAAAAATCGATGTAAATGGATAAAACATGAGATTCCACTTTTTTGTTGAAAATCCGCACTTTTTTTAAGCACAGCTACCGCATTTTCATTTTGCTCATCTGGCAGCACTGACACTAGTGGAAAATTCAGTATAATTCATCGGTGGAAAATTCTCTTTTTTCTGTGGTGTGGTTTGGATAGGTTTGAAACTTGTAAAAATGATGAACAAAATGAATAATATGGTGCAATAAAGGCGACAAATTACATAAACGTGTAAAGTGCATTAAAACAAATTACAGACGAAACATTTAGTCAAATATGTATGTGTAGTAAGAAATACAAGATTCGATTGTTGTTTGTTTGAGGTTATATTCTTACCTAACTCATTTCTGTCTGGCATAGCAGATTACGATCGAATCGATATCATGGATGAATACACGAGAGAACCTTGTCCATGGAGAATTCTAGATGATTCTGGAGGTGCATTCATTATGGGAGCCATTGGAGGAGGTATATTTCATTCGATAAAGGGATTCAGAAATGCCCCAATAGGATTCAATAGAAAAATGGTAAATAAATACAAAAATCCAAGAGTGACTATTCGTTATATGCCATCTAATCTATCTAATAGTTAATGTTTATATTTTAGCTCGGAAGTTTAGCTGCTATAAAAGAGAGATCGCCCATTGTAGCAGGCAATTTTGCAGTTTGGGGAGGCATGTTTTCCACTATTGACTGCTCCTTAGTGTACCTGAGACAGAAGGAAGATCCATGGAACTCAATCATGAGTGGAGCTCTCACAGGTGGCATCCTTGCTGCCAGAAATGGTATGTACTGCAACCTTCTTTTTGATGCTGTTCTAAATTTAAAATTTTTCATGTATTTTGGACAAACGCCATTGATTTCCATTGATATTCAGCATGTAGAATAAGATTATTATAATTGAAATGTTTCTAAAAATAACTTTTGTTTGATGATAGATTTATATTGAAAAATTATAGGTTAGAATGGAGGATTTTCCACCACTCATGACTGTTTCTTTTAGTATTTAAGATGTAGGCATATAATATTGTTGGAGGAGGATCAAGGAGATGCCAATGTGTAGGGAGGAGTGGACTTCACTAACAAAAGCATGGCTAAAGTCAATGATTAATACTATTAAGTTTTAATGTTCAATATCAAATATGTATATCCATATAATTACAGGTGTACCGGCAATGGCAGGGAGTGCCTTGGTGGGAGGTATTCTACTTGCTCTGATTGAAGGCATCGGTATCATGTTCACCAGACTCACCGCAGAACAGTTTCACCCACAACAACCAATATTCGAAGATCCATCAATTTTAGGCCAAAATCAGGGGGCTCAAGGACAGTCGTTCCAATAGTTTACATCAAGATTGGCTATTATACAGTCTTAAGTTAAAATTGCTCAATGGTTAAGACCATTTTATGACTTTAACTTCCATGAATCCAAAATAAATTTTATTAATTATGGCCTTTATACAATTTTTACAGATATGTCTGTCATATGTTTGTACTTTTGCAATATTCACGTTTATCTTTAATATTACAGCATTGTTGCTGATAATAGCAACAAATACATATTTAAGTACTTAAGGCTGTATAACCAGAAGACACAATCATCTCAATGTAGCTCATGTTGAAATCCCTGAGGTTGAGTGAATTATTTGCATCTGTGATATTTTCAGTTCCATACTGATTGCTAGCAAATTCGCTCTAAAAATGTCACTAACATTTTGTTGAAGCACAATTTTGTTTTGTTCAAAAGTAATAAACTTATTTGTTTAATTAATGTAAAAAAATGATTAAGTTATAATAATGTTTTTATGGAATATTGAGTGGATATGACACTTAAAACTTGATTATTTGTTCCCATAAAGTTTAAGTGGCATGTGTAATATTAGACATGGCTTGAAGAAAGGTCTAATTTTTGAAGGAGTTTATTTTCCCATCTTCTGAAAAATTGACTTTCTTATGGCAAAAATTATTCCAACACAATATTCTATAAAAGCAGTGAATTTAAAATAGACTTATTTAAATAAAACACATCTTTATATAAACATTGTTGTTTTTATTTTGTAGTAACTAGATATACTTATTATTTACACACATTAACTTACAATGATCAATCTGCTCTGTAGCCGTTTTAATGATATGGAATAATTAGCTTTTTAGAATGTTATAATTTGAATAATTTGTTTTACATAGTATCGTCCTATCCTACGAAAACCAATGAAACAACTTACTACTATTTTGTATTAGGATAGGTACATTATCTATTTTGTAGTCTTGTCAGAAAAAAGTCTTTTTAATGATTCAGTACACAGCTACTTGTTTAGTTTACTTATGGCAGTAGACTTCATGCCTATTTAAAAATGACTTCAGCCATGAGATTCTATTTGAATTTAAAACAAAAGGAAGGAAAAGAACAGAAGGACTTTGTAAAGTACAGTAGCATTTATTATAATGCACGATCATATAAATATCCTGGAAAAATTATAAAGTTAATAACTCATAAACAAAAATGGACTGGGAAATCAACTGATGAATGATGAATGGGCAAAGAGCAAAATCAGAAATGGAACGAACTAGTAGATTGAAGATACCTTGATGTGACATCGAAAAATAAATAGGCAAGTAAGAAAAAGATTAAGATTAGTATCTAAATCGCTAGTAGCACTTTGGCTAATATTAGTGTCAATAGGTGCATACTTAGACTGGAAACTGGAAGAGATCTTCATGCCCAATAAAACACAAAGACCTAATTAACCAAAGAATAAACATAGAAACTTTTTTCCTATAAGTAATTAAACTGTAAAGGTGCTATGCTCTCATGGTTGTAAGTTGGTTGGTTTGTTCTGAATTATTGTTCCTTCTCCCATCTTCCTGATCTCTTTGATAACATGTGCCAAGACTTCTGGGTCCACTCCAAGTTCACAGAGTCGGATGCATATTGACAGTGTTTCTGTGTCCAGGCCAGTGCATAGTAGCTGTGAGATCTGGTACATCATCTGGAACGCTTCCCGTGCCTGCCCAATCTGGGCATTCTTCTCAGAAGTCATTATTTATTACAACTCACATGTACCGCCAAATTTGGATAAAAAAATTAGTGACAACTTTCGCAATATTCCGTACACTGGAAGTTAATAAAAACAACTATTAAATTCATATACTAAGATTTTTTGGTTAAATTATATGTTAATTTTATACTGAACTGAAATTCGACTCTTTTCATTGATATTTTACTAAGTTTCTTAGAAGAATAACAAAAGTATTATTTTCTGAGCTAAGTTTAATTATTAATTGATTAATATGTCAAAAACTCAAAAAGTCAAAATGACAGACGTCATGCATGACAGCAGCATTTCAACTTTTTTCTATCCGAGAGAAAATGCTAAGGCATAAAAATCATAAGGGCTAAATAATTCAAAATAATATATTAAAAACATTACATATTACAATAACTTATTTTAATTAATTTTGTTTATATTACACTTAGTAAAACAACTTTTTGTTCTAGTACAAAACGTAGTTCCCCCTTGAGTCAATCACGCGATATGGTGTGCAGGTAAGTAGGCGACCGTTGTTCCACCGGAGTTCAACCGAAACTCGACCAGACTCGCGAGTCTATCGGCTAAAAACAAATCTTTGATTTGACAAATGAATGTGTGACTTTTTGGCACAAATAATACCTTACCCAAGAAAAATAGCATAGCAAGTTATCTACTTATCACATCCATCTGTCAAATCAAGGCTTACCCTAACTTCCAATGATATTACTAACTTCATTGTTTTTAGCCGATAGACCCGCTGCCGCTGGTCGATCTCTGATGCCATTCTCGCTCGCTTACAGTGTGACCCTACATGGGTAGACCGAAATATAGCAAAATGTCTATCAACTTAAAAATTCGTAATGTAGATTCAACTGTGTGTATATTAGTCCCCACCTAAGAAGTTCTACGGGGCGGTCGAGTGGTTTTAAGCATTCGTCTGGATTGAGAACATTGAAGTGGGATTTTGATTTCCTGTATCAATGCTGGCCACGAAATGGTCCTAAGAGACATTAGACATTTAGTGCTAGTTGTACGCAAAAAAAACTGCATATCGCACACAACTGCTGCGGCTCAAAAAATTGTTTTGACTTCAAGTAACCGTGTCACAATCGGCTATTCTGTAAGTAGGTATATCGATTTGCAGTTTTCCCATAAGAATAAATAACTGGGTTTTCCTTCGATTTTGAGCGCATCTTCTTCTTCTTATTAATAAGGGCGGTTTCCGCAACTCGACGTCTGTTGCGCCTATTTTGCGTCTGGAGGGTGTGCGGCCGGATCACTCCAGCCAGCCCAGCTTAGCCAGGAACGGCCCAAGCACTTTTACATTCGTGATCGCTTCCTGGACGCTGCCCGGCGAGCCGAGGTACCTCGCCCGGTAGGGGGCCACCCCTCGCCTTTCGCGTACGTGGGCGACTGTTTCTTCTTCCTCCATGCAGCCTCTGCATAGGGGACTGTCCGTGACACCTAAGTTAAAAAGATGTTTGTTAAATTGTCCGCGCATACGATGACCACTAATTCAAAATAGGCGTGATCACGCTAAGGTATTATTTCGTTTTCGAATTTCTAGCAAAAACCTACATCGCTCATACTGCTGTTGCTTTGTTCATAAAAGAAGAAGTTTTTAAGCATTTTGTATGCTATAAAGTTGGTTTAGTTTAGGCAGAGAAATATTGTGAACTTGATTTATCAGAATCTAATGTCGATTTAATATGACGCGGCAAAACGAGATTCTTGACGCGCACTATAGGGATCTATTTTTAATCCCACGTCTGCACTCCCAAAATAGATGATGAAGTTTTGAACAGGAGTAGAACGTGTTTCCATCTTTCAGTACATGGTCATTTCACTTGCAGTGTTCAGTGCTTTATTTTATACCAAGGAGTTTCTTATTTACAATGGTATGTATGTATAAAACCTTTTTAAAAAGTTTTATACTTAACTTTTTAATTCATGACTGTTTGTTAAACTGTCGCGGTATTTTTCCCGTAGTACCGTAGTACGTACATGTTTATTTGGTTAGAATGAAATGGAAGATTACAAAGAAAATGAAGCGATGTTTAATAGATTTTCGCATTTAGTTGAAAGCTACGAGAGTTTCGCGTTTAGATCGATTTGGACAAGAGCTCGCGGCTTTGATGCGATAAGGGTAATTTGTTTGTGTTCGTATAGTTTGAGGTTAGAAATAAACGCAACTTAGCAAAATAAAGCAATGGTAAGATTCAAAGATTTAAATTAAGATTTGGTCTAGTTTATTTCGAACAAACTATATAGTTTGAGGTTAGAAATAATCGCAACTTAGCAAAATAAAGCAATGGTATAAGATTCAAAGATTTAAATTAAGATTTGATCTAGTTTATTTCAATCAAGACTCTTCCAATCACTGTTGTATTTCCTATCCTAGGTACTTAATTTTAAAAGTAAACAAAAAGCTATGCCGTAATTTTGAGTTTTGCACGTTTACTATACTCGATAGTGACTGTATAAGCAATTTTGTATGCAAATTGGCACAGCGCCTCTGGCGATAACTATACTAAACTAAAAGTTGTCATACAATTAATGTCAACTACAGTCGCTACCGAGTATAGCGTAAAACCCTAATACTCAAAAGGATAAAATCTCTGGATTTGCTCCTCGTCCAACAGGGAGAAATTTCAAACAATTCGTGCTAATGAAGCCAAATTATACATTGTACTTATTTAAATTGTTAAGCTAACTCATAATAAATACCTACCTACCCATATTTATGCTGAGGCACGAAGCGTTGCGTTATCTCACAACCTCGTGTATTCTACTACGCGTTGTGTTGTTTATGTTCTCTTACCGTTTGTGAGTTTGTTCCTGATGTAGATCTTTACTACGCACAATTTATTTTTAATATATATTAGACAACATCACTAACATTGCTCCGATATGGTAGGTACGTACTGCAACGAGTTAAACTGGGGACAATATAAAAAGTTCGCATTCGGAACGGACTCGTGTTTTAACCACTCGACCACAGGTTAAACAAAATCTTTTGTGAAGACATTTGACCGCGCAACGCACGGATTTCAAAAAATGATATAAGTACTTCCAACTACCTACATACATTTAAATCCGTTGTTGACTGTTGACGCTAATGAACGATAAATGATAGATTTTCTGTACTTTTGAGAACAATTACTGACACACGATAGATTTTCTGTACGTAAGTTGTGATTGGGTCTGAAAATCAGTGAAAATTGAAAATCTTTTTTCAGGCTGATACTATAGGAGCTCCACAGACCGGTGGGGGGGAGGGAACTGCTCCAGTCATCCCACCACAGGCCACTGAAGCTGAGAAACCAGTAAGTCATGCGTCGCGATGTTTTAGATGGGTTTCAGATAAACTGCAAACCATTATAAATTCACATACTCTTCTGTCATTGATTACACCATCTGGGTCGACTTTAAGCCGAGAAGGCTATCAAGTCTTCTTCGAAAGCGACGTTTGTGACGAATCCTACTAGAGATTTACTTAATTTAACAAAAATATCAAACATACGCAAAAGTCTTGCTCTTTTTGTGGAAGCTGGTCCAGTTAAGACCATTTCCTACTTCATGTTATTTATTTAATTACCAGGAACCTTCGTCTTGTCAAATGTGAACAAATATATTGTCAGGTTTGGGTCTAAAATAGACTAAAATAAATGAGACATTTTACATCCTGAGTAAAATGGCACAGGTGGCCGTAATGGAAAAGGGGCATTTCGACAAAAGTAATTTTAACGCAAATATCTTAGTGGCACCATTAATCTTTCATGCCCTACAAAATTATAGTTGCGATTGAATGGAAAACTTGAATGAGTCCCTTTTGTTAGCTTTCCATCCCACTGACGATCGAGGTTGGGGCTCCTGTGGCTCGGCCCGATTGAATAGGTTACCGAGTTTGTTTTCGAATGTTTTCTTTTGATTAAAGGGGAATAAGGTCAAATATTTTCACTCGCGTGAGGTTGCCTTGCAAGCTGTTACTTGGAACCGAATATAAATTGCTACTGACTTATTTCATAGGAAAAACCCTAACAATGTTTACGTTAGTTTTTACGTAAAGAAAGAATGAAAGAGAATAAAACTGTAATAAACTGGAGTAGCGATTTGTTTATTCTATACTTTAATCTACGTTTTTCAGGTAGATGTTAAAATAATACAACAAAATGAAGTTCCAACTGAGCAGCCAACACAAGAAGACACAAAAGCCGTAACAGAAGTAGTGCCAGCACCAGGAGCAGGAGACAGTAAAGATGATACCATCGTGGCTACAGAAAACAGTAAAAAAGAGGAATCTGTGAATCTTGGCATTAAAGACGAAAGTACTGCACAGGAAGTCAAACCAGTTGAATCACCTGTTGATAACAATGCAAATAGCGTTAAACAAAATACGGCAGTGCCTCAAGAAGTCGTAAGTCTTCACATTATAAATATTATAATTTATTAAAGAGTCGTTTGAATTCACTTTGTAATTGCAGGACTGGCAACAAAGAGAATCTGAGCTTTTGAAGAAGATAGAAGAACTAGAAAAAGTTCAAAATGAAAAAGGTGAAGATGGGTTGAAACTACAGTTAAAGGTAATATTTTATCATCAAGATGTATTGCTGTTTTCAATTAGTTTATCTGTCAAAATTACTTATAAATATTTTTTTAGGTTCGTGAAGAAGAAATAGATTTACTGAAGGCAAGAGTAAAGAATTTGGAGACGGAGTTGCACGCTGCTTTATCCAAACCTGGTGGCAAGAATCATGAAATGATCGAGAACATCAAACAACAACATGAGGAGGTTTGAGAATACATTTTTTATCACTAGATCTATGTTTATAATAATAAGGTAGAAATGTGAAAAGATTAAAAACTTACGTATTATTATTTTTAGCTGTTAAGTAAAGCAAAAGGCATGATCTTTGACAAGACTAAGATGGTGAAAAATCAAGAATTACAAATCGAAGCCTTGACGACGCAAGTGCAGTCTTTGAAGGACATCAATTTGATCACTAAGGACCTCTTGGAGATAAGGAATTCTGAAGTGAAGGCTATGGAGGTAAGAAATTCGTATTATATCTAAAAATTTTATAGGGCTGGTGGATAATGAAACTTCAAATGTATTTGAATGAGCTTACTGTTCTGTCTTTGAAGGACATCAATCTGATGGCAAAGGATGCACTGCAGATCAGGCTTTTAGAGATTAAGGCTTTACAGGTAAGGAAAAATGTGAGGTAGGATGTATATTGGGATGAAAAATAGCTGACGATTTTAAAATTAACGAGAGTATTGAAATGAGTGAGGGTGCGGTTTTCTGATTCGTTTGATGTCAATGTTTTCTTTGCTTTTAGTTTCAATATTGTTATTCACAGATAAACCGTAGACACAGAGAGCTTTTTTAATTTATCAGATGACTGTATTGAAAAATATGTAGTAGGTAGGTAGCAGAATATGAAAATAAAAGATACAGAAAATAAACTGTCGATCTGCCGCTTTAACGTAAATATCGGGCTCGTGAATAAAACTTTTAGTAACCCTACTCTACTTCAGAGATTAAATTAAAGGATTGCAGTGCAGAAGGTAATAGTGTATAATGTAACTTCGTTACGACTATGGTGTTGTTCCCAGGATCGACTGCAGGCGATGGAGGCGCGGTTCAAGACCGAGAAGGAACGCTTCGGACTCGTGCTGGAGCGCGCGCAGACCAGCTCCAACATCAACGACGACCTCAAGAAGGAGTATATGACGCAACTAGCTATATTCAAGGTGAGCGATCTGTAGTAGTGATGGAGATATATGCAAAGTAAGCAATAAAAATGATGAAAGCGTCTTTTAAGGCCGATGCCAACGAAGATCTCAAAAAGGAGTACGTGACCGCAGCTAGCAGCTGGCTATATTTAAAGTAAGCGATCTAGCTACAGCAATAATGGTGATCAGGCTCACCTTTCCCACTGGGCACTCTGGGCACGTGCCCAGGGCCCCGCAATCGATAGGGGCCTCCTAGTTCCTGCCAGATCGCTAAACGATAACGAATGCATAATACCATAAAACATATGAAACATATTTAGATATTTCGAAAACTTAAACAATAATTACTGACTACAAATACTACTTGCTTACTAGATTTTTCATGCACCTGATTCCACATGAGCCTGATATTTGGGCAAGAGTAAGATAGCTTACTCTTGCCCGAATATCAGGCTTTCTGTATGTTTAGACAAATTTAAGTCAAGATCATAGGGGGCCCCTTATCTTATTGTGCCCAGGGCCTCAAATAGGTTAAAGAAGGCCTTGATGGTGATTACGGGTTGGTAGGGAATACCGAGCCTTGCCAAATAGGACGGCTTCCCTACGCATAATTTGAGCCTAGAAGTCCGTTTCTATAACAGCAAGAGCATTTATTACTTATTACCTATTAAATTGGCCCTACTTTTTAGTTACGATGACTTATGGCTTGTCTTGGCTGAAAGTATGCTCAGTGAATTCGTAAATATTAGTATTGAAGGCACGTGTAAATGTCATTATCGCGTGATGGGATCGCGTAGGCTGATACAATGGATACTCGAATAAACCAATACAAAACAATTCAGCGCAAACCAAAATCGTGTTGTGGTTAAACCTGGCGGTCTCGGGATAAAATTATTAGATAATTTCTGAATAATGGCAATGTGTCGAACTGTTTAGAGAATCTACTCATTGAGTTCAACATCAAAAACATTAAATTTCAATTACTTAATTGTGTTTATATTTTTACAGGAACTCAGAGAAAAGTACGAACAGAGAGTCAATGCTTTGGTTGCTGAAAACGAAAGACTCAAGGAGTCCGTCAAAACCAGCGCTCCAGCTGATGCCGCCCCCTCATCGTCAACGTAAAAGACTGCAAAGAAACATCTTCCTGTAAAATGCTGTGTGTCGAGCATCATTATGGGTAGATTCCAAGAATCATAATTATAATTTCTACTTTTGTATTGCGTTTTTTGTAGTTTAATTTAATGAATAAACATTTTTTGTTTCTCAATTTCTGTCTTAATTCTTGCTCGGCTTTGACTAGCTGACTCAGTATGATCCGCCATTTTGTTTGGGCGCCATTTCGTGAACGCCGAGTCGTCCCTCTCTATTTATTGCGTGATAACGTGTTCGCTGCGTGACGGGAGGATGTATTGTCCCGTGATATTAATACCATGCCGATGATTAATAGGTTGACGAGGAACGAGGAACTATACCCCATTTTGGTAAAGATTATTCTCGTTGCTAAACTTTTTGTGTTGCTTGTTTCTTGAGATATATGGAAAATCCTAGCAGTTTCAAAAGATTATAAATTAATTATAATGAAACTTGCTCTGATAATTTTTTCTTAAACAATAAGTTATTTGAACAATAAATTACTTACAGAATATGTAACGAACTTGATTTAATACGGAGGGAATGTTTGAGTGAATCGGTCAACATCGGAACTAGTAAATTAGTAAGTACTTTGGTTTGTCAAAGCTGTGCCTATACCTATAGGTAATCGAGAATTATTGGAGTTGTGATTGATGTTTGGTCGATTTGACTTTTTTTGTCAAGGATATTAGGATACGTACGTCCTTCCATAGAAAGTTGATAAATGAAACAACGGTAATTTAATGTCTGATTTTGCGTATTTTAAAAGGTAACAGTGCCCACAAAAATGTTCTTGTTCTTTTGTGATTTTTTAGTAAATCAGTGGTAAATTATTTAAATTACTTTATAATGTATCTTTATTATTTGGTTTCATAAAATTTATTCAGAACAGAATTAGTTTGCCTGATCAATACCTGAAGCTACCAACTGTAAAACGTATGTTATCTATAAATATTACATCCCCTTTAGTATATTAAACAAGGTAAACAGAGTTAGGCGAAATTGGGAAGTTGGGGGAATTTCTCAGAAGGTTTCGGAGATTCGGCCAAACTTGGCGGTAAACACATAATCTAATGAAACTCGTCTCCAACCAAATATCGTCCTTTTCTGTGTCTGGTTCGGACAAACTGTCTATACTTATATAAAATGTTTGTATCTATATGTTGTACACACGACGGCAGTTGTGCTGCAAAAACAACTTTTATTGAATAGGGCATACATGCGGTCTCAAGTTCAACAAGTATAGTCTGATGTGCCGTCATCTGTACCTAAATTTCCATTTGTAGGGAAGTTCGTACTAGATGTTTTGTGTAATATCTGAATAGTTTTATAAGTATAGGTGGTCAACACGTTATCGTTTTATATTAATAAATAAATATAAAACGATAGCGTGATAAATAAATGGCTTAATCCAAAATAAGTTGTATTAATAATACTTATTCGAAAAAACTGATGTTACGACTTTAGCTATTACCTTCAATTGATATTAATTAATCTTATTGCGAATTTATTATCTGCTCACTGAGCGAACAATTGCGTCAAAAAGATTAAGTTCACCGAGATGAAAAATCTAAGCTATAGCTTAGTGTTGCTAAATAAAACAGTTTTTTTTAATAAATATTTTTTTGTTTTACAATAATTTCATTTTGACAGTTTAGCCTTTGAAATTAAAAACTTGCTTTAAATAAACCCCGCATCCTTACGCATGAAAAAATATATTTAGGTACATAAAAAGTCAAAATTACTAACACCATTCAAACATATATTTACTATTAAGTATTAGAACTCAGTACTAGGAGCTCGGTGGCGCTGTGGTATAGCGCCTGGCCCATCGATTGCGGAGGTTAAGCAACTTTCGCAAGGGCCGGTCATGAGATGGGTGACCAAAAATTTATCTCGAGCTCCTCCGTACTTCGGAAGGCACGTTAAGCCGTTGATTCCCGGCAGCATTTGCAGTCGTCAGCCCGCGTGGTGGGTCATGGCCCACCCTCCTTACCCATCCATAAGGAAGGCCTGTGCCGCAGCAGTAGGGACATTAAAATGGCTGATGGTCATTAGAAGTTATATATTTGACGAAAGTCTCATTAAAGCCAGCCTCTAACGTTTTGTTTTAAATTACCTATACTTACTTACGTATTTTCAATAAAAACGAGTAAACACATGACCTTTATTAATGTTAAATATCGATAAGGCTGAAGGTGAAACCGCACTTCAGCTTCGCGCCATAACTTCTGAACAACTAGATATCTAAATCTCTTATCTTTAACTGCCGGAAAACAGCAATGTTCTTTATGTGAGGATAGTGAAAGATTGTATAGCCTTAACAATGTCAGCATTAGCCAAGGCAACAGATTGTGGCAGACAAGTCATAAAAACGAAGGACGAGTAAAGTTGGCATTGAATCAATTTGCCAACACTCGGCCTCAAACCCAACTCGGGATCCCTGACAGGCAAGTTTTCCCTAACGCCTGCGTGCGGCGGTCGGATTAAGATCCTCTAGGGACGCCATCGAGATTGCTGACGTAGTCTCCTTGAACAAATTAAATAGGTCATTCTCTTTTTATGTGAAATTTTGCCGTGACATTGCCATAGCCTGGGGATAAGGATGTAAGGTCAACCATCGTTGCTTTTAATCTTCTTCCGGCTCCTTAGTGGGAGTTAATTCAAATAAACTTTGTTAGCTTTTTAAACAAGAGTCATTGACATTTTTTCGATTTAAAAAATTAATGGAGATTCGGCGTTAGCACTCCAAGCGAGACTAGTGTATTGGTGATTGTTCAAAATCTGATGATTGATCTTGCTGATTGAACAAGATCTAATTACAAGTTTATAAATGCGAAAGTGTCTGTGTGAGTGTGTGTTTGTTACCTCTTCAGGTCTAAGCGGCTAGACTGATTTGATGGAATTTGGCACACAGATAGTTTATAACCTAGATTAAAGCATAGGATACTTTTTTATCGTGGTCAAAGGTTCCCTAGGGACCACAGGGACGAAGTCACGGGCGGCCGCTAGTACCTTTATAAAAATCTTCTCTACAAACGGCCAGGGCAGAACCTTTCCTTAAAAAGTAATATATATTATTCTTCTCTACTCGGACACTTCCGGGTAGAGACCCGGAAGCACAAAGTTAACTGTACTCTGTTAACACGAAGTCGCTCGGAAGCCGGGATCGTATGTAATTGAAGAGGCTGTCGTTGTCACGTCAGAGTCCGGGCCCAGCTAGGAAGGGCCTAATGAGATACGGGCCCAGTCGACCCTAACCAATCGATCCTAATTATTTTTCCTTAGCAAAAGTATTACTCCTAAATATAGCCAATATAAAGGCAATTTAATAGAATAAACTAGGAGAAAGGAAACGACATTTGTGAGACAATGAGGCAGGAAGTTAAAGAATTTCTTTAACGACAGATGGTACACTGGATTGCCAGAATTTTTATATTAAAAATATACTTAATTGCTTTGAGACATTTTTCTTTTTCACTGCATATAATTTTTAGGAAAATATAATTGATTATAATAGTACTTACGAGTGGGATTGTGTGTTTTAAAGAGTGTTGGAACATTTTTTAAATGTAGGCTTAACAGATATGAATCTCCACGTAAGCTTGTGGCCCGATTGTGCTCTTACTTGATATCCAAAACATCGTTAAATGCATTGATAACCCTTAGTTAAGTTTCATCCAAAAAACCTATGAAAGAAGATTTTTTTGATCCTTCTATCGAAAGGGTGAACAAACTGTCCAAAAGACTGTCACTCGTACGGGATCAAGATCAAACATCCACTTCATAATGAGGTACGGGTCCAGTTGACCGTGCGGGGTCCATCTGTCCGTCGAGCGTTGACCTTATTTCATTAAATGTTATGTTTCGACAGCTGTTGTGGTCGATGGAGATGTTTAGGAACGATATTGAAAGAAATTGAAAAGTCAATATCAAAATAAGTTGTTTTCTGTCACGGGCCATCTTAAAAAAGCAATATGAAATAAAAACAGGTAGGTCAGCAAATCTCATTATGATCTAATTATAGGTAATTGCTGCTCATCAATGACTTCAATTCTACAAAAAGATTTTTCAGGTCAGTGCTTCAATTACATAGACGAGCTGTTCAAAACTAAAATTGTGTCACAACCAACCTTCGCGGCGCATCGACTGTTTCTCTCGGTCGCTCGCAATAGACTAAAAAAGTTTTGGTGCATGCACCGTAATGAGCAATATTTCGGTACTGTACAGCCTGTCTAGTGTAGTATATACATACATAGAAGTCTTTGCCGCTCATAGGTTATTGTAATCCTATGAAACATCTATAAATTCTAGTAAAAAAATAGGTACAAATTTTGCACAATAATTGGCTCGATTGGGCGTAGCCCTTTTTGGTTTGCCGCGCAAATTGTATGAAGGCAATCAATTATTTTATAACAACAGTTAAACTTAAAATATAGGTACTTTTCAGATAAGTTCGTGAGGGGATAAATTCCGAAAAACGGAACGTCCGACTCAGCTTGGTAATAGATGCTAATGTTATGCTAATTCAGATTTCATCCAAATTTATCAATTTTGTGTGTTCTTTTTGCATTTAACGCTTAAATAATCACAAAAAAATTTGTTTGTAGCTGTCGATTATTTTAATGAGTTCTGCAAAGTTTATAAAAGTGTAAATGAAAGGTAATTTTGCTGTAAATAATTGATCAATAAAATGTCAGAGTTAAAATATAAATTATAATTATTATCTTCAACTCTCGAACCTGATAGTAATTATTTTACTTTCTTAAGCATCATCAAGGGACTCATTTACGCCTGTAGCACACCTCCGCCGCGAAACAATACCAGCGAAACCGCAGTAGGTTCCGCCATAAATTGTCAGTTGTACGATAAGCGAAACAGATGCGAAGAAATAACCTATTATAATGCATAGATTTAACTATGATGCTATCTATTTCACGCGTGATTCTACCACCTCCGCTCCGCCGTTAAAATAATGACGGGAAACCGCTATGTAGATAAAATCGTCATATCATACATCTTCGTCGGTAGAAAACAAGTCATGGCGGAACTACTGCGGTTTCGCTGGTATGGTTTCGCGGCAAAGGTGTGGTACAGGTGTTAATGCGGTAGTTAGACCAGTCAACAGAAGATTGGGATAAAATGTCTTATTGTTCATGTTATGTTCAACGCACAAATGTATCTATTCTATTCTAACACAATTAAATGTCAAGACTCGGCTGTCTAGTATTTGTTTACAACGCGTACTCGTGAGAGTAAAGTATGAACTTTGGCCACATAATGCGAAGAGCAGATGAGAGTCTCGAAAAGATGGTGGTGGTTGGTGGAATAGAAGGCAAGAGAGCCAACCAGATGGTCTGACCAAGTAAGAGTAGCAACCTCCTCAACCAATTTACATCAAGCAGTGACAGCAGATCACGATCCTCAGTTATGAGGGAACATACATTAGAACAGACTATTCGCATTTGTTTCGCTTGTCGAAGTCATGGCGGAACCTTTTGTAGTATTTCGCTGCGGAGGTGTGCCACAGGCGTGGAATTTTGCGTGGTGCCATCTCAAGATTGGTGTGATATAGAAAATGGTATGTGATTTGTTTTGTCTTTAATTAAAGCTCCCTGAGCCGGCGCCGCGCTTCGTGGGAAAAGGAGCGAGATTATATGAATGTTTCTACAACATTATAAAAGATCAAAAATCATTAAAAAAACAACATATAATTTTCCATCACACACGTTCTATTCCTTTAAGATCGGTGTACCTAATGCGTGGACGGACTAAGTCGGCAGTCAGATAGCCAGTATAAGGGTTCTGCATAGCAATAATTTTGATAGCTGGGAGAGAAAAAAAGATCAGCTCGCCATGCATGTGACAACAAAATAATTTATTTGTTTCTGACATTACATAAAACACTTATTACTCTTAAAAATACCAAAGACAAATAAAGAAGGTATATTAAAGGAGTTTGCAACAGGTTTTTTGTTGACTTGACTACGGAACCCTAAAAAGCCCGGCGGCAAGACACGTGCGATCGTGCCTTAGCAAGCGCACACAAGTGGCTTGAGCACAACACAACTACATACAAGGTTTTGTAAAGTAAAAGTTCCCTGCACGGTAGTTGCAATGGAGTATAATTTACAGTAAATAAAACACAGTGACAGAATACTCAATAGTATCTGTTGTAAGTCTCCATTATAAAGTAAGAAATTCTTGGACACGTAAAAAGCTTACAAGATTACTTAAGTGCCATTTGGTTTTACGGACGATTCGTTTTTTCAATTGATATTTCTTCATTATATGCCTATTACAGGAATTATTTTAAATTACTACTTCCAATATCCTTACTAGAATGAATTGAAATATTTTAAAAGTAAGTTCTGTTGTGAATCGTTGTAGCATTCGTAGCATGTTACAAATATTTCGTAGCATGTAGTCTTGCTACGACATGCTGTAGCAAGCGGAGATCGCTGGCTGCGTTACGAAAGTAAAAAAGAAAATCGATCGATAATAACTTAATGTGAATTTAACATTGTCTATCTTTTGTTTTCGATAACACAAACTAATAATGATGGCACTTGACTAGAAGAGATCGTTTTGAAAATAATTATCATAGATTAATATTTAGCAGGAATTATTAACAAATTGATTATTTTTTTTCAATTTGTTTAGTTTCTTATATTATCAATCATTACCACGCTTGTGATTTCTACTTGTTTGCCTAACTCACCACCACCGCCTGGTGGTGGTGAGTTAGGCAAAGTTAGACAGAATACCCTGTATGACAGAATGTGTATACAAAGAAAATATGTGCACAAAGAGAGGCGAGCCTTTGTTGTAGTCCTTCTGATTTCCATTTCATTCACAAAGCGATCCTATCTTTGAAAACTCAATTATCTTAAGAACAGATTGCCCGATAAAGGATACGAGATACCTTTGCAGAAAATACCTATACAATACAGTAATTTTACTTAAGAACATTAATTTCCTATGTAGATTTTTTCTGGGAGTTTGAAATACGTGTACAGAAGCTTATTTATCATTTGATATTTTTAAGTTAAAAATATCAAGACTGTAATTATTAAAATTTCTATCATATTTACATTTACACATGATTTTATTACTGACGAGTATCGAGACTGAGGTTTTTGTGTTAAACTGTACTGCATTTAGTGTGGGTATATTCACAAAATAATGTCAATACCAATTCGACGATCTCTGTGGTCAAGTGGTTTGTAAGCCGGTTTTCAAGGTGTCGCCATCTCCGAGGTCCTGGGTTCGATCCCCGGCTGGGTCAATTTAGAAAAACGAACTTTTCAATATTGGCTCAGGTCTTGGTGATTGTAGTTCCATCGTTGTCTCTGGTTTCCATAACACAAGTGCTTAGCTACTTACTTTGGAATTGGAGCAATGTTTGCTATGTTGTCTAATATTTATATATTTATTTAATTCATTAACCTAGTATCGCAACAACCATCACAACTTCTAATGAAAGTCACAAGCTGTGTAATGGCTGACAAAGAATAAAGAAAAAGTTTACCACCTCTTATATACTTCGGTAATTCAATGAAAGTCCATCGCCACTATATTAGCTTTCATTCGCCCGCATTCTGTCAAAGAAAAGTAAGTCACACAGACATTATCTGAGCGGCCAACTTGACGAGAAGTCATTCAAGTCGCCGCAACTTCGGCCGACTCTCGCTGGTGCAATTAAACTGGGAAAACTTGGCACTTATTCACTTAGCGACGTCTTTGTGGCGTTTACACACGGGAAAAGCTTCTTGCTTTATGACACGTATTGTTCAATTGGAATCGTTGTTTACCTGTACTGTACTGGACATCACATTTTTGTAGCATTTGTGGCCACATGTGTGGTAAGCCAAGGCCACTCTTTATAAGCTCTGTGATGACATAGTGTGCTCTATTCGGAGAATTTTTTTTTTTTCATTTGGATTAGATGAAAGGCAAGTGCCGAAGAAGACTTGTCCTATTATTCAAAGTAGGTACCATTTTGATATCACCAAATTTTGGTGTCTATCTATGTTTTGACATCACTACGCCTATAATATATTTAGCACTAGCGGCAGCCCGCAATTTCGTCTGCGTGGACAGTTATTTTATATTCCTTTGGGAACAGTTGATTTTTTCTGGATGAAAGTACCTTATGTCTTTTCTGTACCCCTGACAACGTGTATGCAAAATTTCATGATTCATGAATAGTTAAGACGTGAAAGCGTAACAATCAAACAAACACACAAACTGAGTTTCGCATTTATAATATTAGTAAGGATAAGGATAAAATACATGACCGCTCTTTATCTCGAAATAGCAGCTTTCTGAAGAAAATATTTCTTAATCTCAAAATAGTAGAAATTCTTAAGTAACATTGTTCCAGCTGAGATATTGGTGATATAACTCGGATAAACACCGAGCGAGTAACGTTGTTAGCTGCAACTTAGGTACTCGCTGTCTGCTCACGGAACTTAGTTGCTTAATCTTATTTCTTATTAAGTTTCAGTAAGGCATAGCTTGGTCTTGCAGCTTCTATGTTCTATGTTTATCTTGATTAAATAAATTACATCGTGTTATGAGAAAATAGAGTGAGTATTAAAAAAACAGACTAAACCTTTTAACCATGTTTGAAACAATATAAAATATGAAAAAGACAATATTTACTAGCGGCCGCCCGCGACTTTGTCTTCTAGTTCGAGTTATACTCAAGCCTAGTCCGAGATCTTCTGATTGAGAGAGATCTGTGTTGATGAGTTTATATATACAAGTGTTACAAAAATACCCCTAATGCCGAATATGGTATATAGAGACCATCAAACTGAACAACTTTTACTATGGGGCCAACTCTGAAATCGCGAAAAGAAAATCAGCTGTTTCATACATTTTGATATTTTCGATTTTAATTTTTGTATGAAATGCGATTTCAGAGTTGGTCCCATAGTAAAAGTTGATCAGTTTGATGGTCCCTATCTACCATATTCGGCATTAGGGGTACTTTTGTAACACCTTGTATATTTATATAAATGCGAAATAAGGATTAGGATAATACAAAGTAAATTTACACATAACTTATGTTTAGGGTTAATTACAATGCAAACATAAGTGTATACAATGACTTTTGTTTAAGGGTTAATTTTTAATTTATGTTCGTAACCCTTTGTTGTTCTCGACAGTATAATGAAGGTAAGATGAAACGGAGCGTTGCAGTGTCTTGTTGGCTGTCGGCGAGTTTGAGCGAGGTGCGTCAGTTGGTCAGACGCCTGCGGCGATAGTTAATTAACGAGGGGCTGCAATCCAGTGAAGTTATCTAGCATGACTGTGGGTTTCGATGGTGGATTTGCGAGCCAAAATTATAATGCTGGTGCCACACTAATTTTAAACGTACGTATTTAATACAATCAATAATTTGTGATTTTTCCGACGTTTCCACACCTTTGCAGCTGCGGGCGTCGGGAAAATCAAACCAAATACCAACTAATTACCAAAGTACTTCTAATACCTTGCTAGTATCCGTTACTAAAAAGTGTTTTATAGCATGATTACTTAGGTACTGAAGAATGATTTTCAGTACCTAAGTAGCTAAATATTCATTGAAATAAATCATAATTGTCAGATGATTTTAAAAGCTTTTGTTTAAATTTCGTTAGATCCATAATATATGAGTATTTATGTACCGGGGGTTGCTAAATACCCTATTTATCATCCGTTCGAGCCTCATTAACCCTTCGCAGGTCGGGCAAATATGATCCATGGTTCATTGTTGCCCGGATCATTTTGACGAAAAAGATAAGTTGGGAAGGTTTCTTTTGTAAAAACGGGTTTCCAGTTTTTTTCGTTGTAAAATTGAGTCTTGAAGAAAATTTATTGGTTTTTTATTTACATGACCGGAAGTTAAATTCGGCTGCTTTTTCCACTAAACTATGCTCTCTTCTTCATTAAACATGGTTCTATGAAAGGACATGAAGATCCTCCAACTTACCGAATCTACTTTATCCGAATGTTGTTTTTAAAAAAACTATTGTGAATTATGTGTCTTATGTATATTTAGACAAAACGAAAGCCACACAGTGTATTTTATCATTTGTTTCTGGGTATGCATTGGCAAAGGGAATGTAATCACTATGCATTGGTTCGTAGCAGCAGTACTAATAACCGTTAGTTCACTAGCAATCCTAAGACCTTTGTAAATTGAAGAAAAAAGTCAATGAGAATAAAATTCTTTAAAAACCTAAACACCGATGAAATATAATATTCTGTAAACATAAAGTCTTGATTACAAATAATTAACTAAGGTAAGTAGTACTTGTATCTATTCTGTGCTAAAGCTTTATTATTTGAAAAAGTATTATTTCTAAAGCACGAGGGGCAAAGCTCGCACGTGTCGTTAATGTGCCTTATCTTTTGTTCGTAGCTCATTAACTTTAACGCTGTTTTGAAACGGTTTTAACGTACGGAAAATGGCCGATATGAAATGTTCACTAGACTTAATGTTGCTGTAAAATATAGTCTAAAGAAGCATTAAAACAGGCGTAATAAGGTAAATAAATCATGATTATTACCTCCTTGGGATGCCTTTTCATATTTCTAAATTATATTGTGCAATTATGTTTGAATAATCCACACTGTATTTGGATAGGTAAGTTAAGTATACTTAAAGCCTATATAAATGTCAGTAAGTAATTGTATTTTATTTATAAATACCTTAACAAATTAATAATAAATTATTAAAATAAGTGACTGGAAACTCAATCTTTGAAATCATAAAAAGGTTACAATTGAACCTATGGAATCGAAGGCACCTCAACGTTGGCGACGTCAAAACTTTTCACGCTCGCTCCTGAACCTCAGAGGTTGTTAACCTGTCATACAGCAGATACAAGTATATCATCATAAGCCATAGATAGGCATAACCCAAAAAGAGTAAAGACCGTTTGTCAAATTTGTTCATCCCACTTTTTAGCAGAAATCGCCTTAGGCCCTCTTAACTTAAAAGCGCTAACACACTGGGACGCCACGGCGACGTCGCCGGCTACGTATCCAAACAATTCGTAATGAAATGTACGACAATTTACTTACTTGGCTACAGTCTGGCGACGTCGCCAATTTGGAAGCGTAGCCACGACCAACCGGCCCCTACGTGTAGACTGGATATTCTGGCGACTCTGATTGTGTTAGTGATTTGTGCGAAAATAATTGAGTTTCTATACAGAATGAACGAATTCAGTGTTAATAGTGAAGTCCGTTACAAAGTTAAGTTAAAGTTAGTTAATTTCAAATAGAATAAACGTCTTTAATAGGTATTATTGCTAAGCATTCTCTAGCGTTTACTCTTGCCCATAAATCTTAGTTGATAGTAAAATAAATATTGATCACCCACCCTGAAACCGTCCGAGAGCCCGCGCTAAGTTAGTAGCCACTGGCTACTTATTTAGCAACCTCATTTGGCTACGGTAGGTAGCCAGAGTTAGCCATGGCTACGTAGCCAGTGACGTCGCCATGGCGTCCCAGTGTGTTAGCGCCCCAAGGCTGATAATATTTTATGTTTGACTGATTTCCGACTTGAAAGGAGCGCTCGTAAAGTTGTAAGCTCTCAAATATTTACTCTTCGAAACCGATAAGGAAGTTTATTAAGTGCCAACCCTAGTGGAGCAGAATCTACTACAATTTTAGCTGTCTGAAAACTGCCCCACTAAGTGGCAGACTGTTCAATAAAACATAGACTTGTAGTAAGTAATTACGTCTATTAAATACAGTTAAGTTAGCAAAGTCCCACTTGAAAGTCATATAATTGTTGAAAAAATATTTAAGAGCATTAATGCAAACGGCATTTCATACAAACTTTCAAGTCCTTATTTTTCGAAATGAATAAATTCATTTTATTGAAACTTATAGATAGGTCTAAAAGTTAGTAAGAAACATTTTTGAAATGTCTTATTTTAAAAAAGATAATTGAAAATTTAAATCGGTCTAAGTTAGCTGTAACACTATTTATTATCGATTATGTTTTCTACTAACTTTTTAGACCATTGTATTCTGCTTATGTGTATGAAGTTTCACTAAAATCGGTTCATTCATTTCGAAAAATAAGGACTTGGAAGTTGGTATAAAATGCCGTTTGCCGTTAACGCTCTTAAGTAACTGAAACAGAAACTTATGATCAAAATCAAATAGCCATATTTCCGTACCTACATAGGTACAGCCAGGGAGTCGGCGCCCATCCTGTCGATTTTGTAAGCAAACTCGAACCTCACTTCAAATCTCACTTCACTGCGCGGGAATTTTAAATCATAAATAAGATAATGATAGGCTGTTTTTAATCACAAAAGACTTAAGATAGCTACGGTAGCTACCTAAAACCTTTTGTAATCGGTAAAGTAGCTTATAGTCAGCTGATTTCCAAAAACAAATTTACGCGAAGTGTAGTGAGGTTCGAAGTGAGATGCGAGTTTGGTTACAGAATCGCTCCCCTGGTACTTTGCAACCAAACGCGCGACTTTTTGCGCAGTTTTCGTCGGTTGTTCGCGCGCGGTTATTATTGCGTCCTTAGCGCAAATAGTGGGTGAGAGAGCACCGACTTCTCTGACTATATCTTCAAACATCTAAAGTAGCATATTGAAACGAAGTAAATAAATATAATAGTACATTATGATATAAGTGCGGTAATTATCAAAGTGCACGTATGTCATACGACGTTTAATAACATTTTTGCGAGGAAATGAATAAAACTCGGACTTTCTTAAACGATTTTTTTTTTATCACAGCAGTTATAAAAATTAGAACAATTTGTGAAATGGATTATTACGTTGTCAGTTGGGATTGCCACATGGCCACTTGAGCTCTTTTTAGAAATGCCAGCAAGTTGGAGTATGACTTGATATCAATACCATGTTTTGTTTTCACAGTGCTTTTTAGCATTGAGTGGAAGTAGCACCACAATGAGCTTGACTTATATATTTTCGGGCAAGAGGCTTAGAGTAGCCTTTTACGCTGCCTCTCAGACTTTTGGCGGCGTCAAATCATTAAATTCATCAGTACTTGACGACATATAGCGATGCGCGCGCATCACCGCTTTTTTTAAGGCAAATCATAAAAAATTAAAGAATTAAATGTCTATTTATTATATTTTATCCCCCAAAGTTAATTTTACTCATAAAATGCTGACCTCTTTTCTGACATAAAAACTCTTTGCTAAGATTTAAAAAAGTACCGTATGTTTTAGACGGAGCGTCTTGATAAACGTGCGTTTTACATTACCATAACGCACAAGTACGTAATGAGATACAATACGATATTGAAATTGGTGTAATAAGAGACCCTTTACGAGCAAATATGTTATGAAACTCCTTACAAATAGAACAAGCCTCGATATTGTTATAAAGTTCTTAGTATAAAAAATTCCTAGAGAATTTATATCCAAATATTTTATTAGTTGTCTAACTAAGCTTACTCCTCGTTGTTGGAGATTGAATTCTGTCTGCTGCCGATGTAAATTTCCCAAGGGTTGTGTAATAGTCGATCATACTATTCCAGTAAGCCTAGAATTATTGATTTCATATTAATGTTTCAGGATTTTTCCAATAACTTATTTTGGTAAGAAAGAAACATATTTTTTTCAATTCCAAATAATATTTACATAAAATCTGCTTTGACTTGCTTGAATTGAACTCTCTGACTAAAATATAAGGTGTCTCTGTAATAGATATTTTTGTTGATTTACAATAGCTAAAATAATTTAAAAATATACGGCCTTACCACAAATGATTTTAAAACCCTGTTTAATGTAGACACTGTTTAAATGCCGTCTCTTTCAAACAATATTGTCAAAAAAGTGACAGCATTACATTTAAACAGTGTCTAAGTTAAACACTTGTTGAACAGTGTTTTAAAATCTTTTGTGGTAAGGCCAACAATGCCTTCTGCTAAGCATAGGCCTCGCCCAGTGTGGAGAAGTCTAATATTTCCCGAGTTGGTTTGACTACTTCGGTTTCTAGGCTATTAAAGTATGGAATGCCGCAAATGCAATCCACAAAAATGTTAAAATAATATTTTATTATAGAATAAAATATGTAGAGATGCTTTACTAAGCTTGATTAAAAGTATGAGAATGATAATAAACGCAATAAATATTGTTAACGAATGATCTGCCAATAAACGTAATTTATTTACGTTTTACGAAAGTTAAATTTAAATTCATGGCCCATTTACTTGAGTTATGATTTCGTCTAACAATTTTGATTTTCGCCTCAAACTCTGACCTGATGGAATACTGACTTTAACGAATTTTCGTATTTACATAGATGATTTATTTTTAAAGTTAAAGTAAAAGTAAAAAATTGCTTTATTCAAATAAACTTAGTAATTAAGCGCTTTTGAATCGTCTATATTTTTCTACCACCCGTTCCAGACTTTTTTAACTGACAAGAAGAACGGCGCAAGAAACTTATCAGCTTTAACAGAAATAACAAACTTAAATATATCGTTACCAAATACAATACATATAACAGGTTATTAAACAATAAGGCACTTAATTAAGAATACATTAGCTGCAACTATAAAATAAATTGTACTTATATAAATAAATGAAATAGAAAGCTTTTTTATTCATAATCAAATTGAAATATAGAAGGATATATATTTCTGACATCGTTCGTCTGCCTCTCATAATTTGATAAAAACGTAGACTGAAACGCAATTTGAATAAAACGGAGTAAACAGAAATTTGTCTGATTTGCAATCGACTGTACGAACAATACTGTAATCTAGGGAAGAATTACTTTGTAGTACAAGTATAATAACAGTGGGAGTTCCAAAAACGAAAATACAGCCCTTATTTAACATAACCTCCTCCTTTTTTGAAGTCGGTTAAAAAACAATATTAAATTTAAAGTGTTTGACTACTTGCTCTGATATTGTCACAGAGATGTCAAGGGGCGTACCATTTAATACAAGTACGTTGTTTCTTGTGCACAAACCGGTTTTTCGTGTTATTTAGTATAATTTTGCATTTCCTGACGTTTCAGCCCTATGCCCGAGACTGTGATTACGACTCCCCAAACTTTAAATTTAATTTGTGTACATAGGACAAACTATGAAAACATGTATCCCCCTTTGATTATACGTATTCCCTAAAAGCAACCAAATATAAAGTGAGCAGAAGAGCCACTCGTAACAAATCGCGGCTTTCAGTGCACACATTCTATTACGTCTTATAATAGACATTAATTTCAAATTAAACCACTACTACAAAATAGATATTAGTACTACTGTAGCAGAACCTAGCGCCACAAAATAGTGAGTCACTCTGTCTTTCAGACAAAAGGCCCGTTTAGAAGAAATCGTGATTTTTGTCTATGCCCAACAAATGTCAAATTCGGGTCATCTCGGAAAAGAACTTTAAATTCTAAAGTTCGCGTCTCTGGATAACACGGCAGTGAAGCGCGAGCGTGGCCAAGAAGTTTAAAATGTCAACATATCGAACCCTAGCAATAAAACAAAACGTAATGATTTTTTATTTTGTGTTAGTGCGCAGCAAAACAAGTGAAACCAATAAATGAGGGAAGTGTTTGTTTTACAGATATAGTGGCGCTTCTGTCTAGATTCTATTCTAGAACACACAATCTAAAATATTATTTTATGTTAAAGTGTTTTACTTCAAATTAATTTAGTTACCTACTTATGTAAAATGATTTAATAGTACGACATTCTATTATTAATGATAGAGATAGCTCAAGCACTTTCGAGTACATTTCGAGTCCATCTAATTTGTCGGGTCAAAGAGCTCTGGGCAATTTTTCGCTTACAAAGGCATCTTGGCCGTCAGGTGGAGCACCGACAAGTGGCCCTTTGTCAAAATCGACGGCGGAAAATATTTGGGATGGACGTGCGAGTCTATTTCTTAGTAGGCAGATAACTGCCTATAGATTATCCCTTTTACATAATGTTAACACTATACTTATACAGCGTGCCACTATACTATACTTGTAGCAGCGTGCCGTGGCGTTACCCTAAGCAGCGTGCTGTGGCGTTACCCTAACGTCACGGCATTCATACGCTGAGGCAGGGGCCTTTTATTAATCTCTTTGTTTAGTTGTTTTAATTTATTTTTAATTTAATGTTTAAGTATTTTGTTCACTCTTTGTGAGGTTAATAATAAACTATTTTCTATTCTATTCTTATACACTTGAAAAAGAACAATGTAGGGTTCTTCTTACGTAAATAAAATAAGACATAACCATGAATGGCAATAGAAAATAAAACGAGCCTCTTTGTGTTGTTTAACTCTTCAATGAAATGTTTTCGTGGACATGTTGTATTATGCAATATCGAAAAATCAACATTTTAAATTTATACTTTTGTCAGTTTAATTTAATATTAATAAGTACCGAAAACATTTTCTGAATAGAAACAACAAAATGACCTCGGTCTGAACTTTCAATGATTACCAAGCACAACAAACGTTCCTAAAGTGACCCTATAATAATTCATCCGCTAAAAACATTTTCATGTAAATCCTTCACAAAAAGTCAGTTGACTGAAATTAGGGTAGCATCGTCCTTTTAAGCGGGCGATAGCTCCCGAGGGTTAGTCGAGCGTCTCTTAATAAGTAAACAGGGATAATTCTGCAGAAATATCACTTCGTTTTTTGTGAAGTGCTTCCTTGCAGATCTGAAAGTAGCAATTGACTTGTTTCTCTTTTGAAAGTTAAACATTAACGGTCTTACCACAAAAGATTTTAAAACACTGTTCAACAAGTGTTTAACTGAGACACTGTTTAAATGTGATGTTGTCACTTTTTTTGACAATATTGTTTGAAAGAGACGGCATCACATTTAAACAGTGTCTAAATTAAATTCTTTTGTGGTAAGGCCGTAATAGTCCCTACCCATAATTTTGACGTGGGTAGATATATTTCTTTTTGTAACTAACTCACAAAAATATCGTTATCCAGAATGAGAAAACCACTCGACTCTTCAACATCGGTGCCTATCATCGCCGAGCAATGTTCTCGTTTTAGAAAATTATTTTTCTGAGTGCGTGAGAGCTACGGATTAAAGTGATAATGTTGATACTGAAATTGTTGTGTAAATGTTTTCGTCGTATTTATAAATATTTCATAAGCTTAATGTATTCTGAAAAACGTCAAGACAGCAGTAAATTGTCGTGGGTTGTAATTATTTTAGGATTTCACCAAGCGGACCGAACAGTTTCTAGACCACAAGATCTAAATGGAAAGAAAGGAAAGTAAGAAAGCTTTCCTACTGTTTTAAATTTCCATGGTTTTTGACGTTATTAGAATAAACTATATCGGGATTTACACCATGTACCTGTTTATTTTTGAGACTCCGATATTTCGGCGCAGTTCTTCCGTGACCATGGCGCATGCAACTGCGCCGAAATATCGGAGTCTCAAAAATAAACAGGTACATGGTGTAAATCCCGATATAGTTTATTCTAATAGCTTTCCTACTGTTATTAAAAATATATATATATACTTAGAACAACTTAATTATTGTGATGGAAACGACCTCACTTGAAATGCTGACGTTATCTTTACTATTTTGACGACTCTGTAAGAAATATACAGGGAGAAAAAAGCAGCCCTTGACGAGTTTCTTGCCGGTTCTTCTCGTTACAAGGTCTCCCGCTTAGGGTTTGCGAACCGATGGCGTAGCTTCTTTGACATTCACAAGTGCTTGTAACAGCCTTGACTGAATAAATGAGTTTTGAATTTCTAATTTTGAATTTAGAACTCTTTTCAGACGGAATAGGTACATACGAAAACTAATGCCCTCTACATTTCATTAAAAGTTTTGATAATTTGTTTGTCTTCAACAACATAGGCTTATTTACGGAGGCGTTTCAAGGGTATTTAGTCTCTAAAGTTTCTCCATTAGAACTAATACTGTTTGCCAATAATACTTGTTTGGCCTCATGGGTAGGCAATATAATTGGTTTTAAGCAATATCGCTCGTGTATTTCACTAAAAATAGACCTAATTTAAAATTTATAGATGATCCTTTAAATTAAGCGTTTAATTAATTGAAAAAGGATCATTGGATTAGGATAATGCAGGATCTTTTATAATAGCTTGTTATAAAATTCTTAGTATCTAAGTATAAATCTGGATTTTCAATATAAAATTCAACACACTGTAACAAACTAATCTTGTCAATTAGAAATAAAACACTTTTTACGGATTACAGCGCGTATATTATTAATTCAGGTGTTGTTTTGGAACCCAGTTTTTGCTCATTTCACTTACAGCTTTCAGTGTTAGAATTATAGAATTAGACTGGGTTCCTACTCGAGTAATATAAGTAGTATACAATTGTCGCTTATCATATAACTTACAACAAATAATACTTACAACAAAAGATTTGGAGATTATTGAACAATAACAAAACACCTATTTCTGCTGATCAGGATCGCGCCCTATACGCCTATAGAAGCCCGGAGCGTTTATACCCGTCACTCCAGGTATTTGGTAGTGACACTCACGTGTTTTATAAATGGAACCAGCTGTCACGTTTATCCCATTTTTGGGCGTATTTGAGTCTAAAGGCTCCTTCACACTATGACCTCGCCGCCGGGCAAGCCGCGATGAGCCCGGCAGCTTTTAGCTTAACAAACGTGCCTCTCGACAAAGCCGGCGACTCGTGCCGCCGGCATGCGTGTAGGAGCCATTGTATACAATGTTCTTGGTCTTGTACTAGCGATAATTTGAAGGCGTGAAATACACCTAATTTTATCGACAACAACATCCACATGTTCGGGAGATGTCGGTGTTATTGTCGATAAAATTAGTTTAAAATAAATAATAATTCATTAAAAACCAATTACGGATCGTAGACATTTTTATAGTAAAAAAATATTTAAGTATATTTTACAATTGTATTTATAATGGGAAACCATTTTTTTTATGCACAAAGGGCTTGGCCTTCACCTCACCCGATGTTAAGTGACGATAAGGTCGAAGGTGGAAGCGCACTACACCCGGAATCCTTATCACTGAGGAACTGGCTATCTTCCTCTAACTGCCGGAACGGAACACAAAAATTTTCTTCGTACTTTTGTGATGGTATTTCCATTAACATCCATATCAAAAACAATATAAAGAGGTCATCTCTTTATATTACATTACATTTAAACATCGAGTCGAGAATCCTTACTAATATAATATTATAAGAATAATAATAATAATAATTTTATTTCGGACATAAAAAAATCCATACAAGGTGTTAGTTACAGAGAAGCTTATCCTTGTGTTAGTATTTTTTAGTGACACACAATAACAAATTATAATTTGACCACCGATGCGGCTCCTGTGTAACTAGCTATGACTACCTATAGAACCTACCTACCTATAGTCATAGCTAGTTACAGAGGCATGAAGCTGGCAGCCAGCGGCGCAGCAGTGGGGAGCATTATAAATGCGAAAGTCCGTTTCTTTGTTTGTTACGCCTTCACGTCTTAACTACTGAACCGATCATCATGAAATTTTGCATACACGTTGTCAGGGGTACAGAGAAGGACATAGGGTACCTTTCATCCCGAAAACAAATTGTTACCGAGGGACAGCAAAAAACTTTCCACGCAGACGAAGTTGCGGGCGGTCGCTAGTTATTGAAATAAACAAGTGTTTTCTTGGTCGCGTATAGTCGCGGTATAAAAACGCAACGGGAGTGATGCAAGTAGTATCACTATTACCGTCAATGGGAAAGCTCAACGGGAATAGTGTGACCCACCCAGAAATGATTATGCTTGTTTTCCATACCGTGACACGGAGTGTTTTATACATATAACAATATTAAAATATTTGCTCACACTTCGATCGTTTTACCAGCGGATAAACAAATTGTATGTCTGTTACGCAGATTCCATAGGTGAGGGGTGAGGGTGTGATGAATCTGTCATTCCGATACTTTAGGAAAGAGCCTCTAGTCTAGGTAAAATAAGATAAAAAATAGACTGGTTTTGTGAATAAATATTCACTGTAATAAAAAATAAGCTAGGCAAACTTGAAAAGGTTAAACTTGATAGGAATGGTGCTCGAACTAACACCATTTGAAGGCCGTATTACCACGGTAATAAATAAATAAATATAAATAATTTGACAACATCACATACATTGCTCCGAATCCAAAGTAAGTAGCTAAAGCACTTGTGTAATGGAAATCAGAACAACAGTGGTATCACATACACCCAGACATGAGCCAATATAGAAAAGTTCGTTTTCTAAATTGACCCAACCGGGGATCGAACCCGGGACCTTAGAGATGGCGACACCAAAACTGGTGTACTAATCCACTCGACCACGGAGGTCGTCAAATGGTAATGTGGCACTACTTTAGCTGTTGTTCAATCACAGCATGGTAACAATATGTTGTAGCGACAGACTGTTTTAATACATCATTGCACTGCATCACACACAACACACTGTTTAACACACTTTTTAACCAACTTCGCTCAACTTTCAAATTATAGATTGTGTTTATAACCCCCGAGGCAAAAAGAAAATTTATTGTATCGTTCCATGTAAACATGAATTGGTATTCGGTAATAAAAGCAAGCCGGGGTGCTGAAGGTCACTCCGAGCTATTAATATAACATTTATTAAGTAATTAATTCACTTTAATGTATAACAACGTTATACATTTTAATGGATTCCCTAATTTAATTGCCTTATTTGAGATAAGACAGGCTGTTAGACGGCTTGAATATTTTACGAACTTAAAATTATTTATTATAATAATATACATTTCATTTCTTTCCTTAAGATTCGTTAAACCAATCTATAAAATACTAAATAATATTCTGGAAAAAATACGACTCGCACCAGATCATTTTCTCGGACAGGGCGGTCCAATACTTATCGCTGAGCTACCGAGTGACTCGGTAGCTCAGTGGTAAGAGCATTGGACCGGACATCCAAAGGTCACGGGCTTGATTCCCGTCCGAGAATGATGTGATGATCTGATCTGGTGCGAGTCGTATTTTTCTAGTAGGTATATTATTTAGTATTGTGTAAAATAGCATTTTGAATGCTATAATTTCAAGTTCAAAAACGGATCTGTATTACAAAATCTAGCAGCTTATGTTGTCGATTAAGCTACCTGTAGCTACACTTCGTACCAGTCAGCATTATTTTTTGTAGTCTTGCCGTAGCAAACGCGGCGAGTTTCGTAGTTCAGCATACGAAACTCGCCGCTGTCAATTTTACCATTTACCATTCTTTCAGATTGATTCATATCAATTAAAAAAAAATAATTAAACGTTATGTATTTTAAATTTATGGATTTTTACAGTTATGGCTTTTCATGTAATGAATTTGAAATTATAGTTTTTATATTTATGGATTTAAAAATTATAGATTTTTATTGTTATCCTAAATAATGTTATATATTTTAAAATTATACATTTATATTGTTACGTGAATTAACGTTATGTCAAGTCTGTTATGGATTTTCAAAATAGGATTTATTATGCAATTTAAGGGACACCGCTATATTACGCGCGGCGTAATATAAGTAACTATTCTTGGATTCAACAATATACCCTATAAAGTAATTATTATCTCCATTGTACTCAGTTCTGCCACTTCTGAATCGGGATTTACGGATTATAATGATAAAACGGTACACGGAGCCGTCATTAACACACATGATGTGCCTTTCCATCTCGAGTAATTCCTTCGCCGCATAATCTTAAAATTTGAACATCGCTAATTATTGAACGTAGGGTACTTAAATGTAACTTAATTGACGCCTATCTTACCTTACTAATAGTAATAACTAGTTCACCAGTTGATCTGCCACATCCTGTAAGCAAATACGCTCGAGCGTCTTAAATCCGTGGTTGCTTGTTGAGGTATACAATTCACGTCGACAGTGACGACACTTTCGTGATATACCCAACATATTATTTATCTTTTTTTTAAGTTATATTGTGTACGCTCATTATGTTTTCTTTAATGTAAAGTAAAAAAAAAATTGTTTTCTCAGTAAGTGAATCAATGTAATTTTTTATGAGAAAAAATATTCTTAAACCACAACTTAGTAATTTAAGTAATTATGGATGTTTAATTTGGAGAAACTGTACATTATAATTATAACGAGAAAAACTAATTAACTACATTGAAAAATTTACTGTCACTGGCAGCCAGTACCTCATGAAAATATGAAATTACATTAAACTTTGGCTGTCGATAACTTTAGATGTGGTTCACTTGCATTTTTTATTTAGTTTATTAGCATTTATAATACAAAGTCGTTAAGTAATATCTACAAAAAAAACTACCTTTAAAAAGAACACAAATTAAGTATTAAGTCGAACAGTATGCCGAACCTAGTCTTTATTTGTGTAATAAATATCAGACAGAAGCCAGTAATAATGCGGTGGATATAAATTACACATAAATTCTGTTTACATGAAGCCACTAAAAGTGTAGCTACTCTGTGGTAATAATTTAATTCTTCAAGAATGAAGCACAGCCGTCACTTGTTTTAATATAAAATTATAAATATGTCAGATGAAGCAGTGAAAAAGGATTTTCGCTGCGACCCTGTCTGATATATTGTTATGTTTGTTTACCCGTGTTCACACAAACAAAATTGCGGGGTGGTGTATTATTGCGTTTTGTCATAAAGAATGTTGTTTCGGTGGCATGCTCGCGAATATTTTCATCTATACAACGTTAGTCCAAAACGGTATGATTCGCAACTACTGAACAAGCAAAAATAACCAGAACCCGCGTATGGCCTAATCTAAATCTTGCATGCAGCTGGTTTTCTTGTGTGGATAAACAAGCAGTAGTTCTTTTTGACTTGCCTACCTCAAAAAGTTTTAAAATCCTGCCTGAGGTTTCTAACTCAAACCTCCTTCTCTTTCCTGCAATATTTCTATATTGCAGCAAAGAGAAGGAGGTCTGATGTAGGGGTTTTAGACACAGCGCGCGTCATACTATCTATTCTCACTGTACGCGGGCTCTGATATTATCTAGCTTCAGGAAGATCTTTCCAGAGACGCAAAGCATGCAGTGAAAGATTCGGATTCGGAGCATTTTTAGCTCCGCCTACTTAATTGTAATTTTTTTGTGGTGCCATTTTTTGAGCGGAATGCTTGTTCCATAGATTTTTGTTCGCTGGTTGTATTGTACTTCCTATATCCACCATAGGTCAGCGTATATATTTCAAATAGTAAAATCATAGTTAATGAATAGATTATTTGGAAAGTACCTATTTAATAAAAATTTAGTTAATTCTAAATTCAAACAATAACTTAGAGCCTCCATGGGATGTATTGTACACACACGCACACACACACACACACACACACACAAACGTTATCATAAATTATAATTATCATATGTTCAGCAAACTTAATTCATCAACGCCCAAGCGGCCGCATGCGGCCAAATAACAATGGAATATCTATTGTGTCTCATTTTCCGGGTGTTGAAGGGTAAAGCGTTGAAAAAATAACAATTAATCTCTTACCCTACCCGCTATTACAAAACAACTAAAAATTCATCAAGACATCTAAACAACGTGGGTGATAAGATAACAAATACTCCAAAGGGAAGAGTAATTTGACACCCCCATACACCTGTTTCTGTTCTACCCTCTCACTGCGCATGTGTTGTTTTCAAGCGATGCCGGCCAGTAGCGTTTTAGCGACCGTAGACAACACACCACTTCTTCCTAGCTTCAAAGAAGTTTGTATATCGAACTACGAATTCAATACAACAACAAATAACGCTTAAAGTAGCACAACTGTACATAATAAGTGTTTTAAGTATTACTAAGTTAGATAGGTATAAACTTTTTAAGTGGTTGTTAGTAATATTAAAGTATTTTAAGTGAGTTGTCACAAGTTTTTTGGTAGTTGTTGTGGGTAACTGTAATTTAACAAAATGTGGTGGATCCTGCGTCGTGCCCGCCTCACCGGTGCTTCCCTCTTCAGCCAGGCTTCGGGTACTGCTAACAACAATAATGCCAAAACAGGTCAGTCAAAAAGTTGCGTTTTTTTGACGTCATTACATTGAATAAAAATAATTTAAATAAATTATTTCTCAATATACAATGCGATTTATTTAATAGTGTACAACTTCAGAGCGGTACAAAACGACGTATTTTAATCTGTAAAATTTTCTCTTTGCCATACATTCTCGAGTTACAGCGGGTCACTGTCTACTGTAAATTGTACAGTCGACCAAATTGGTTCATGACCCACCTTAAGGTAATTTTCTTACAGTCATTCAAACACAAGTAGGTTGAACTTCGCTTGAACATACATTACCTTGGTAACAAACCTGTTGTCATTTTATTAGACACTGACAGTGACACACTAGTTTATGATAAATAGATCGGACAGGCTCGACTATACTCGTTCGTGACGACAGAGAAATGCTATTACTGTTTCCATAGACTTATAAAAATTTTCGCTCTGTTTCTGTCTTTCATTATTATTTTTCTCATTGTCTGACTACTACTTGGAGATTTTGGCGCCATTTTGTCGAGTTCGGTTTGGTGTCTATTTTAATTATTTTGAAATTGATTCATAGTGGATATTGTGTCTTAAAATTGGTGCAGTTATATGGTACAAGTGTCTACGCAACTGAACAATATGTGGGATAATTGTAATAGGCGCGATCTTGGTTGTGTGAAGCTGAGACTTTTATTGAAGTGGTGGCTTCCTCGGCAGAACTAACCGAGTAAACTGTATTGATATACTTGGTGCCAAATGCTCCAAGCAGCATTGGAATGAGATGCACCCGCATTCTAATGAAAAATTAAACAATATCTACCACTGAACTATTTAACACTTGACACTGGCAAAAATTACTTCCAAGAGGAAAGTAGATTGCCATAACAAAAAAAGAAGAAGAAGAAGACTACTACTTGACATCTGACACGCTGTCACAATGCCATTTTATTTTTAATATTATAATACTTTTTTGCAGTTAAAAAAGTTTGGATTATGAACCATGTCTTATTCGAAATTCAAATCAGGACTGCTTTATTTAAAAACATATCTAGTGCAATAACAAAGGTTAAAATTGCATACATCTGTGACCCGTAATGACGCATTTGTATTCATATTTAAAACGTTTGTACTAAGTGTAGAAAAGAAAACCTAACTATTTTTATGGTTTCAAAAGAATTGTCGGCAAAGTGGGTCGTAATTCAGTTGTGTCGACTGTACTATATTTATTATCTATTAAAAAAACACACACACCGTTGACTTGATAACCTCCTTTTTTTGGATTCGGTTAAAAAGAACACAACGAGCTTTTCATTTGAATTTAGAAAATGCTTGAGATTTATTGATTAGAACCTCTTTTTTGGAAATAGGTAGGTATCATTAACTTATTATACTCTGTGGTAGGTTTACTATAATTTTATCTAGTCGTTGTCGTCTTTATAGTCGTGGACAAGGATTGTTTTCACCATTATATCCTCTCTATATAGACTCCAACTCGGGTTTAGTTCTATATTTCCAAAGCCATGGTTACAATGACGTGACAAAGTACATACATATTACTAATTTATTTTCTTATAGGTTTATTGACAAGAAGTGAAATTATTTGTAATTATATTTTTAATTTTACGTCAATATTTACTTCACTTGATAAAAAAGATTTTTTTAATGAACCTAAAATCATTATTATAAAATTGTTTCAATAATTTATTTACGTTAATTAGCAAACGAGAACACCTCCTGTCTAGACGAAATGCCCCAAGGTACCTGCGACGGGCTAAATATATAATTATAGAATATCAACAGCAACATTAATTTAAATTCAGTACATGATTTTGTCTGCGTTACTGAAATGAATTGATTTGTCTGGGTAAAAGTTCGCTAAGACCTTGAGAGATCATGTCAATCACACACAATTCGATCGATTGTATCAGGCCTTTCTTTTTGACGTCCTGTTTATAACTACGACAATCGGACCAAGGGCCTACTCAAATGGCCAATCTACAAAAATTAACGCTAGGATAGAATTACATTGATAAGTTAGCGATTAGCTTATGTCAATCCCATACATTCATTGTCATACGACCTCCGTGGTCGAGTGGCTTTGTACACCGGTTTTGAAGTTGTCGTCTTCTCCGAGGTCCCGGGTTCGATCCCCGGTTGGGTCAATTTAGAAAACGAACTTTTCTATATTGGCTCAGGTCTGGGTGTCTGTGATACCACCGTTGTCTCTGATTTCCATAACACAAGTGCTTTAGCTACTTACTTTGGAGTCGGAGCAATGTATGTGATGTTGTCGAATATTTATTTATTATTTATTTATTCTACTAGCGTTAGTTTTAGTAGAATGGGCATTTGAGGAGTGGCGCTTGCTGCTTGTATCTCGCATCCAGTGACTTATCATCTGGGTAGTTCCATATACATCTCTAAGACTTCCGCGCCTATAGTTCATTAGAAATAAAACACTTTACGGATAACAGCGCGCATGTATTATTATAGAATTATTTAGTTTGGAATTTTTGCATTCCCGACGTTTCGACACCTTTCCAGGGGCTGTGGTCACGGGATGACTAAAGCAAAAAGGCTGCTCATAATTTTATGAAATTACCCGCTCGGAACTTTTTTAAAATTTCATTAATATATTTTTTCTACTACCTGCTCGTCAATGGCATATTATGTGTCATGCAAACCTTTCCTAAAGTAAGTAATTTTTCCCATGGGAATAATGTGATTTGAATTTGGGATGCAACCTACGAGTCGAGGTCGAGCTTGATTGAGGTTAGTTTCAAAAATGTTAAGGTGCAATGAGATTTTATTCAGAGTTAGGCTGTATGTTGACGACCTTCGTGGTCGAGTGGCTTTGTACACCGGTTTTCAAGGCGTCGCCATCTCTGACGTCCCTGGTTCGATCCCCGGTTGGGTAAATTTAGAAAACGAACTTTTCTATATTGGCTCAGGTCTGGGTGTTTGTGATACCACCGTTGTCTCTGATTTTCATAACACAAGTGCTTTAACTACTTACTTTGGAATCGGAGCAATGTATGTGATGCTGTCAAATATTTATTTATTTATTTATGTTATCATTTTCTTTTTGCCTACAAATTAAAAAAAGAAAGGAAAAATAAAACGATGGCTCTAAACAGTAAACTTTTCAGAATGATGGTGGAACCCCCAGTGCGCGAGTCCGACTCGCTCTCGAACGTTTTTATTAATAAGACTGTGAAGTGAGCATGTCCCTTGATATTGTAAAATACCAAGGGGACCCGTTTTATTTCAGTGTAGTTTAATTAGACGTAGAAATATCTTCAAGTCCGAATTGTTAATGTTACTCTTCAATCATCAGAATAGTTATAATAATTAGTTATGAAATTGTTTTCTGTCATGTTTGATTGTGATTCCAGGAGTATAGGTACATACATACCAAGCATCGTTGATCGTACAAACACTTTATAATTAATTTGATATGGGATTCCACTTTCTCGAACTTGAATACAGCTTTGAGTATTGCAAGGTGAGGTGAGTCATATTTACTATTGGATTAATGGGTATATCCCTTTTGAAAGAAATTATTATATTATTACAGCATATTACAATATAAAGACCTTATTAAATTACCTTAATATTATTTATACCACAAGATAAAAGCTACTGCCCATGAAACCCTGGCACCGGCGCGTGCCGGCTAGTGGAAAAACAGAGCCCCGGCACGGCACGGCACGGCACCGCGCCGAGTCGTTGCCGTCGCCGATGCCGTTACCGTCGCCGTGCCGGTGAGTCGAAAAGCGCCCAATCTTTGAAAATATACGAAACCTAAATCGACATTTATCTGTACTCGTTTTAAAAAATATATACATGCAAAATCATATTTAAATAAACCGCGTTTCAACCCTCATCGTCTCTCACTCATTTTCACCAGGTAGCCCCAGCTCATTAGTTCGCTCAGTTTCACTTTTCTTTCAAGCATTTCAGAGAAAAAACTACACAAGAGAAAGCTCCTGTGTTCTCATGTGTAAATAATTTATCAGAGGTTGTACTAGTAATTAATTAATTTCAACTGCTTACCACACTTAAGGGGCTAGTTTTACATTAATAATTTGAACTGTTTGTCCACTTTTAAATTTGTTCAGTTATTCTATAATATAATTTGATATGTTGAACAAACGATTTGGTGTAACTGCGTCGTGGAATCGGGTTAACCAAGTGTTAACAGCAATTTCATACATTTATGTATGTAAAAAACAAATATATTTATTATTAATTATTTCTTTTTATCAAGAATTGTAGGTCACCGCACCTCTCCTTTTTCTCCACAAAAAGCAAATTGTATTAAGTGAATGCAAAAATTAAGTAATTAAATAAATATACCAGGGAGGGAATTTAAATCTAGTCTGGATGGTTACAGAATAGTTCTAGTAACTTAAAGCTTACTAATTCCAAGAGTTATCGGTTGGTGATTTCGACCCTTATGAGTAGCTTTCAGAATTTAAGAGCTTAGCTTCAGCTGTATGTTCTCATTCACAATTCTCACAATGCTAATCTGTGATTAACCAAAATCTTGGTTTAAAATCTTCTCATGCATTTATTATTCAAGTAACAACTTAAAACGCTCGTTGTGGTTGTAGTAACAAATAAAATATATCTCTTTAAAGTGTTTGCAAGGAAAACGACTGACGGAGGTTCGCTCGCCAAAGGTTCGAAAGCTATAAATTATGGAGATAAAAGATTGGTGTTTTCCGGTCTTCGGGTGTTAGGATAGGATCCAAAAATCAAGTTTATTGTGAAAATTTGTTTTTTTAAATAGTAAGTTTGGGAAAAGTTACTAGTTGTATACAACGTGAAAATATTTTATACAATTGTTTATGATTGATGAAGAAATATTTTGATGGTCTTACATGCATGTGACACAAACAATTTTATTATAATTGGACATCTACAAAAAGAAAATTAAAGACTCCTAAGGAGTTTGCAAAAATGATAATTTTATACGTAAAGCTAATAACCATATTAGGTTAAAATAATTGGTCCGAATTGCTGTGATTATTAATTGTATTACTCATAATGATTTTCTCTACAAGATGATTATATTACTCATAATGGTTTTCTCTACTTGATGATTATATTACTCATAATGATTTTCTCTACGTGATGATTATATTACTTATAATGATTTTCTCAAATTGATCTTTTCCTAGCATTATGATAAGCTATAATTAACCGACTGCCGAATACTTAACAAGTACCATGTCACACAAATAAATGGACAGTAGGGTAGTGCTATAATATTTATTGAGATAAAGTACCTACCTGACCAATGTCCCCACTGGTGGAGCACAGGCCTTCCTTATGGGTGGATAAACCGAACAAACAAATAATTGTCTCCAAAGTATCTAAGTAACGCAAACGCAATTCAAAGTTGTCTTAATGCTACATTATCATGTTGTAATTAAAACAGATTCCTAGCGTTAATGCATTACATTACTCGTTACGCGAAGTGGCAAACTTATCTCTTGTATATTTGCTGAAAGAGCCGAAGTAAGTAACAGCAGGGCTGGCATTATGTTGCTATCACATAAAAAAAGATTAAAAATTTAATATAGTTCTAAGTCCTAAAACATGAGCACAAGACAATAAATAAGTATTTTTTTATCAAAACATATAACATATAACGTAGCCAGTTATGCAAGTAAAACTGAAATCAACATTTTTTTTACTGCTTTTTATGCTGTAGTATTTAAATGTTCTAAGTACAAGTACGATTTAGTTGCTTGATTTACTGTTAATAGGATAAAATTTTTCTCTAAGATCAATATTAAATGAGGAAGTCAAATTAAAAAACTAAACTATACTCGGAAAACGAACGAATTTACGAAATGCTCTTTAATTCATCAACGCCCGAGCGGACGCATGCGGCCGGATAACAATGAAATATCTATTGTGTCCCATGTTCCGGGCGTTGAAGGGTTAATCCAAGTGAGTGGTTTAATTCAACTTCAGAAAATGTTGCCAAACGTAAACTTAACGTTGCTAAAATAGTGTGTAGTTCATTATCCAGCAAAATATTTATCAGAAACGAGCCTTCGCAAAAGCTGTTATACTTTTGTACTGTTAACTTAAATTAATGTAAGTCAGACATTGACATAACTTGATTTAACAGCTTAAAATATTAGATAAAATACTAGAAGTAAATCTACTTGGGCCGATATGTTTTTTACAATAGATAATGAAATGATAATATTTTATTCTTATTAGCGTAAGTATAATAATGTATTTCTGTAAAATTGGAGCATTTGATTCCTTTTACTAATAACCTAGTTTTAAGTAACATCTGCACAAAAATTTAGTAAAATCGGAAAATTAGTATAGATCCCGAACACCACCACACGGTTGGGATTTTTTTATTTGTATGGAAAAAGTGGCAACCCTAGACGCAAATCGACTAATGTTTTCGATAATCATTCACACTGATAGGCAAAAGCAAAACACATTTTCGACCTAGGGTTGGCACTCTGCCGTTTATCATAAAAACACAATCTTTTTCTAAAAAGTGGTGATTTTCAGGGTTTATAATCATTTACCAGGGTTGTTTGCATGGTACCCTAGCCACCATATGCGACTTTAAAAGGCTATTTCCAAACACCCTATATAAGAAGATCAATCTGGCGTTTAATACCAAAAAGCACCTCCATGTTCCGTAAAATCCACAGCCCGATAGAAGTTTAGATGTTCGGCTAAGATATTGTGTTGCGGCACGCGATCCTATCGATTTCTCGATTGCACACGTTGTGTTCAAAACTCCCTCACAAGATTTACTTTTATGGAAGCCTACACACTATGCCTTGTAGCAGATTAGATAAAATAACCGAAAGCCAGTGGTGTCAAAAGATGCAACAGCTTACGGGGCATTGTATGATGCAAAATTTTTGAAAATCGGTCCGTAACTTTATGGAAAATTGAAAATGGTGGAAAAAACGACGAAATTACCCATAGACTTAGAAAAATGTTTGCTGATTACCCGTATTTTCGGACATAAAGTATAATAGATTATTCTGAAAACAAAAGCCGGTATTGAAAAAACATAGACTTAGAAAAATTTTCGCTGCGCTCAAGCGAAAAAATGTAAAAAGCTTCCGAGACAGATAGATTGTCTACCGTTTGAAAAAAGAAATTTGGAATCCGGCGAAAACCGTGGGCTGGGCATTTGCTCTTCACATTCAATGATTACCAAATGAAAGAAACCCCTAGAGATATGACATTAGGCTACATTTTGAAAAAATAATCCAGCGCCGAATGAGTTGAATGAGTAAGTTAAAATGTCAAAATAAATGTATTTTCTTTCTTTCTTTCTTTAAAATTTTGCCGCGGGGGGTGCGACAAAAATTTAAATAAAATTTTAAAAAAGATATACTTATGTCACGCAACAGTGCAATAGTTGACAGCGCGACATATATCCACCGTGGATAATTTATCTAACTAGCGACAAAAAGGCATTGCTATTGTAAATAAAAGGAAAAAAAATTGTTGTCTACACTAAATCAATTAATTAGAGTTGTCCTAAATCGAGCGAGCATCTGCTCTTACATTCGAATCTATCTATAATTTAGATACTATTAACAGTACTTTTTATTTTTGAAGTTCATTTTCAATGTCCTCCGATAGTTACGAGAAGCGTGAAAATCTGTATTGTTTTGAATGTGATTTTTGAATAAGGTACTGCATTGCTAACTTACTGCTTCTATGGCACGATGATCCCGTGAGCAATTACCCGAAATATCAAAAATGACATTAATGTAGACTAGGTAATAGGCATATATTGTCGGGTTCGTTTCAACGTTATTATTAAATCGTATCAAGAAGGGATGAATGCCTATTAAATAAATTTACTATTTATCAGAGTGGCGCTTTCTGTCCAAAACTGTTCTAAAATTTCAGCACACATAGTCACCATATAGACATAGTCCTATAAGTACACCTTATACTATGTTATCTGAAGTATTACATAGCATACCTGTGTCAAGTTATATACTTTGTAGGACATCTTGAGGGGATTCAGTCGTTTTCAAGGAAGTGAAGGCGAGGCACTCCCTCGGGATATGCAACTTTGTTCGCGACTTCCAGGTTAAGCTTACTCAACATCGCCTATACAACGTGTTACAAAAGTACCCCTAATGCCGAATATGGTAGATAGGGACCATCAAACTGAACAACTTTTACTATGGGACCAACTTTGAAATCGCGAAAAAAAATCAGCTGTTTCATCCAAAAAATAATTACGAATAAATCAAAATGTATGAAACAGCTGATTTTTTTTCGCGATTTCAGAGTTGGTTCCATAGTCAAAGTTGTTTTGATGGTAAATCTATGTGTAAATGTTCAAATCTATCAATTAAAAAAACGTCTATTGAAGTCGGGTGGTCTTCTGTGTGGTAGGTGTGATGATATATTATTAATAAAAAGTTTTATTATTTTACACTTTTCAGTGGTAAAATACACCTAGTAACTTAATTTCCACATTTCGCGTAGAGTTCCGTTAGGCCTTTGCAGTTCAAGTCTAGTTCAGAACGTCTTTGACCATAGATAAGTACCTAACTCGTTTTTGACTGTCATAAGCCTAATATTTCAATCAATGTACAGGAGGAGTTCCCTTGCATATCATCAGAATTGAAGGTCCAATGCCAATGAATTTAATATGGTATCATTTATAAAGTATCTTATTTCAAACCAAAAATAATAATCTAAATTGGTTCAAAAACAAAAAAGTTATGGTTGAACATCCGTCTGGATTCATATAAAATGGTAACGGAAACAACAGTATTTTCATGATTTCCTGAAAACTACTGAACCGATATCAAAATTTAAAAAAAATTAGACCAGCCTGGGAACAAACCTGATGTTATATTATAATATAAAGTTTGAATCATTTCAATCGGTCCAGCTGTATTCAAGTAATCAGTGTACATATATATAAAAAAATATATACGTGACGAATACATAACCTCCTTTTTAATTTTTGAAGTCGGTTAAAAATAACGAATATCCCAATGACAGTTTTGTCATGCAATGAATATCGATTCACAGCTGCTGCTGCTAACACTGGCACTTTGCATGATTGCAATAGTTCCAAATTTGAATTTCAAATTTTCCATTGTAAACAAAAGAAGTGTGGTTTTAATGGACACGCACGTTCGTGGAAATGTGATTTTGGCACGAAATCATAACGCAATGTAATTTTTAATTTGAGATTTTAGCATTCACATTGCTATTTTTGTACAATACTAAATAATATACTATAAAAAATTTAATTCGCACCAGATCATATTCTCGGACGGAAATCGAAATGTATATTAAATTACAAAAGTAATGAAATATTTGCATTAATTTCTTTTTCAGTTCAAACTATCTCTTATACTTACTTTAATGGATTGAAAAGAGCAAAGAGTTTTGGAATCATAGAGAAAGACTGATGTCATTATTAATTTTCACTTCACTTATTTCAAAGCTTCAGCCAGCGAACTGTAATTACTAACTTTAACAACATCTAATTTATATGTATTAACATGCATTTTAAATTCAACCGCTCTCCTTTTTCTAATTAATGTCCTTTGCGTTGTTGCATAATTTAACGAAACACTGCACGCGATAAAATTCCTTTTGATCCTTGCTGCTATCTGATTTAAGTTTTTCATACGGTTTATAATCATTTTTAGGTGACAATGTCATGAAAATTTCCATTGTAACGTACATAGTTAATTGCTATCTTAGTGGCATAAAATATCATTTCACCGCTGTAGTTTTCAACCCTAAAATAAATATGAGTAGTAAGTTACGAAGCAAGAACCGTAGTTATTTTTTTAAGTTATAGTGACAATTTCAGACAATAAAATAAAGTATCAGCTTACTTTGCATTAAAAACGGTAGTGTCGTTTTTTCAACTTAAAGCAACATAAAAAAAATTTGATTCAACTTAAAGTAATACATAGAAAATACTGTAACTGATGATTTTGATGATTTAACGATCACCGATATGTAAACTTATCTGTCTTTCAGTTCCTCTATTCATGTATATCACCCCAGATTCACTTTTATCCAGACAATTTGTCTGTCTGCGCCATTCCATTCGGTGGCGTGACGATAATCATTCGGGATCCGACGCCATTACTTACGCGTTTTAGTTCCACACTTTGCTTCTACGCTTTAGAAGTATGCTGACTCGGAAGGTAACTTTGCTCATAAAACATTATTTTATTACATTATAAACTTTATGCAAGCTATATAACAGGAAACTTTTTACACAAGATGCTTTTTTGTTTGCATATTCGCGTGTACTGTTCCCTGTCTTTATAAGTATGAAATGCTTAAAATGGAATAAATCCTTATTTTAAAATAGCTATGTACGTTATCTGATAAAATTGTGATTTGATTCTTTATTCAACCTCATAATTATAGAATAATAATGTTCATATTCAATTCAATTCAATTCAAAATTCGTTTATTCAGTCTAGGCTGTTACAAGCACTTGTGAATGTCAAAGAAGCTACGCCATCGGTTCGCAAACCCTAAGCGGGAGACCTTGTAACGAGAAGAACCGGCAAGAAACTCGTCAAGGGCTGCTTTTTTCTCCCTGTATATTTCATACAGAGTCGTCAAAATTTGAAAAATGAGGTCAGCATTTAAAGTGACGTCATTTTCCATTACAATAATTAACAAAGTTAACATTGAATGGGTAGGTAAAATAAATTTCAACTAGTTGAGAAATCGCTGTCTACTACTCGATAACAAAGAAAATCATTGTATGATATGAAGAATAATATAAAGTTTTGGGTTAATTTGACTTTGATTTGATCTCGCATAAAGAAAATTGCGTAATATAGAGGTAATCGTAAGTAATTGGCCCTGAACAGCGAAATTAACTGGTAAAGAATATACGTAACATCCAATCCAAGGCTGTTTACTGGAATCCTGATAAACAGCCTCCTAATTAACAAGGGACGTACACTCGACGGCACCTCATATGTCTCATATGTATCATAGTTGTACTGCAAATACACACTTTATTACGTAAGGCAAAAAGACGATCTCAAAGTCAACATGTTACATCTGATCTGCCGTTGTCTGTACACTTTGAACATTTGCAAAGTCAATGAAAGTAAAGATTGTTTACCTGTAGCTACAAGAATTGTTGGAGAATGAAAATGTTTAATTAAGTTTCCGGTGATTTTTGGTCGTGTATTGTAAAATAAATAAGTACTAGACTATCGATTATGGAAGAGTTGAGAGTTTTAAAGAATAAAGTGTTACCTTTTTAAAGTAGCGAAGTCGTAGCCATCTACGACCTCGCAACTTTAAAAAGGTAACATTTTATTCTGTTTTCGTGTAGTTTTTTCCTAAATAAAAATCAAGAAATGGAGCTTGCAACACAAATTAAGATTTGGATAAAATATATTAACAAAAAAGATGGAGAGGACATTATTACTGGTAAATGTATCCTTTCCACACTAAATAATTGACTAATGACTTGAACCAAGTTTGTCCACAATATTCGAGGGAGGCGGTGGAATCTGGCAACATTTTGTCTCCTCGCCGTACCTCTACCAGGTTGTAATTATCTTTGAAACTACTACGCCTCAAGTTTACCAAATTGATGTCGAACTATAAGCTTAATAAGTTAATTGGAGGTAATTCAAAGGCTCTTTGAATATAGGTCGAATTATACAATAATTGTGCTTTGCAATTACTGACACCTGTCGGGTAATGCCAGTTGGAATTGTTTTTGAAATAGGTATGTGGTTTGCTTTGACCCTCATTTATTAAGCTGTATGTACTTCTAAAGTCAAAAGGACACTATCATCACAACGTAAACAAAAATCTTATGTACGAGTAGTTAGTAATTAGCCCCCCTACTCTCGACGGGATCGAGTTCACAGGATCGAATTAACGTCAAAAATCTGTTATTTTGGTACTTTGGAAACGGTTGCCATGGTTCCCAATGTACTGTTTTGAATTTATTCCATTGGGACTCGAACTCAATCCCGTCGGGTGTACCCCCAGTTCATTATTCCTGTGCTATCATGAAGAGCGACGCCAAACAAATGATGATCGCTGTTTACGAAAAACAAACATAAACTAAAAAGAGTTTGCAGACTCATCTCTCATGCATCCAGTTACCTAAAATAAATGTAAGAGATCCAAGGGAGGAGCAGAGCCGCCCACCACAAGCATTACTACGTGCTTCCTGGGTTGTTCTGGCCACAGAATAAGATGTAAAAAGAAAGGTTAACGAAATAAACTATTTTTTATTTTTTTACTCATAGTATGCAATCTGCTTTGATTTTGGACTCAGGCCAAATGGTTGTTATACGTCGTTGTAAAAGCTGATACCAATCTGACGACGCTATTAGTAGAAGTTGTACATAGTTTTTTCTATATTTGACAACATCACATACATTGCACCGATTCCAAAGTAAGTAGCTAAAACACTTGTGTTATGAAAATCAGAGAGAACGATGGTATCACAAACACCCAGACCTGAGGCAATATAGAAAAGTTTGTTTTCTAAATTGACCCAACCGGGGATCGAACCCGGGACCTCAGAGATGGCGACACCTTGAAAACCGGTGCACAAAGCCACTCGACCACGGAGGTCGTCTTGTAACCAAAACTAAACAATGCGGACAAAGCAACGGGTACAGCTAGTTTATTTAATAACGTAAATGAATAAAGAACGCATGCGCAGAGATAATTCTCATTACCACAGTTTATCGCCGAACATAACACTTTATCGTTTCGGTTGTTATTTTACGTGAGTAATACGTGATATTACAGTTGTTTCAGCAGAAGTATACCTATAACAAAAATTCTGTAACCCCCTGACTAAAAAAGATTGTATAGCAGATGTATAGTTACACAATGGTTACGCTCTGTCAAACTATTTAAGTTTGACATTAAAAAGAAACGGACAAAACACTGTGTAACTATACATCTTTTATACAATCTTTAGTAGTAAGGGGGTAGTAAATTCGGTATATTGTACTAACCTACTCACAAACGCGTTCCTGGGTCCCAGGTGTCATTTATTACGGAGGCGCATCTGTTAAATTCTAAGAAAAGGTTTATTTGTTTCCTCTTAGGGCGAACTGGAGATCCTCAGAAAATACTTTTTCTAGTTTCATTTCTCGTTGCGATGTTATCAGATAGGTTTTTAGAGAAATAAATAATTTGGAACATTTTTGTGAGATAAGCGAGCACTGAAATGAAAAGCGATTCTACTGATTGCTTAGACTCCCTGACGAATTGGCGATAGACTTATTGGCTTTGTGAAAAGAAAAAGGTAACTATTATTAAGTATTATTAAAGTAGGTAAACTTTCAAATGTTTGAAAGCTTCGTCTGACTACGCATCGATGGTCGCTGTACAAAAAAATCAATAAAATCTGTTTTCAAATTCTTAGTCCAATGATTCACTTTATCTTGATATTCATGTGATTCATATTTTGATTTAAATTACAATATTCGCGAGTTACTTATGTGCAAAAAGTAACAAACGGCTTTTGTTATTGACAGTGATTGAAAAATTTCTAAAATGTATTTGAAAACAAAATATGAAGATACTTTTTCCAACATCAAAGAAAAACTCATTTTGTGCCTGATAAATTGAAAATATCGCTAATATTACATTAGAAAACAACATAAATTTATACTAAACAATCTTTATAAAAAAGTTTGCAAAATATAATTTACCTTCCTTTATATTACAGCTTATTATGTTATACGCAAGAACTTTATAATCATATTGAGTCTTCTTAAATTCTTGATTATACGTTACTCCCTAAAAAGGCAACAGCAGAATTATTTTCCTTAGGCACTGACTCTCCAAGGCTTTGTTAAAATCTGAACGATGCGAAGTTAATAATAATAAAACCAAGTATCCGGTTCGCTTTTCGCAGAATTCAAACTTTTCCTGCATTTTATCATCAAAAAGAGGTTTTATATCAAGTTTTTACCCAAGGAGGCTATAATGTAATTAGGTTTATGGCCTATGAAGTTGGCTTGCGAGATCGCCGGGAAGGTTATCTTCGATACGTGAGAGGCATCCCATCGGCTACACGTACGTGACTCGGCGTATCCACACCTGCAGTGATCGATAACCCTGATATGATGTCTTGGAATTGATTTGTGTTGAGCGCGGTCAGATGTGACGTAGATTATCAGATCGAGTTGGCACAAAGTGGTGAGGTAATTTCTGAAGTTGGAAGTCACTGAAACATGAGGATATGACATGAAAGAATGGTGGATTGCGCTGACCCCAAATAAATCGGAATAAGGGTGTTGCCAGGCCGGCATCTTTTAGTAGTTTATGGTTTTTTACTTTTAATTTATATTTTTTTAATTCTGATCTTTTTATACTATAACATATTTTCCTTTGGTTTTGTACTCTGTGTCTTTTTTGTCTTAAGTCAATTTGTGTTTGCCTAATTATTTTAAATAATTAAACTGCTTTTCAACCCACATCGTCTCACACTCATTTTCACTAGGTTACTGCCTCAGCCCATTAGTTCGCTCAGTTTCAAAGGGCATGGGAGATATGATGATCTGCCATTAAGAAAGTAGAGTCCGAGTAGTTTGAAAGTAATTCAGTTTGCTATAAGAGGTAGCAATTGTAGTACCTACCAACCGCTATGTTATGTGTTTTCTTAAATATTTTTTATTTTTATTTTATTTACCTTATTTTCAAGTTTACAAGCTTGAGTTATAATGAGATTATTAATCTGTTGTTCTTAAAAATAAACTGAGCGCTGTTCTCGACGCTGTTTGTTTCATAACTTTATAACTGATATTATGCAAGTAATTAGTTTACTTTAAAATATCACTTACGAGTATGATGGGAATGTCGATTAATACAAGTCTTTTTCTTAGGTTTTTACAAAATCGACATGTTTGAGCATCGCCATGAAAAGACGATGGTTTGAGCTTCTGTGCTGTGTCGGCATTAGTTGGTTAGGTTAGACACAAAAGATAAAAGTGTCTTGTGGTTCGAATTATTAGTTCCATTCCGCTGAATGAGGTCAAATGTCAGAGTGTTATGACGCGGATCGAGAGGTCAATAGCGCAGCGATCCGAGAGAGAGACTGATTGAAAGAGGCGATAAACCACTTGCAATACCGTCAGAGTAAATGCATTTGTTACGTTTCATTCAGTGTTATGCGAAAAATTTTCTAAGTCTATGGTTATAGCGAACAAGGGCTAGGTTTGATAGTAAGTTGTTTTTTACCTATCTGTAAGTAGGTAATGATTTAGGGTAGGTGATTTAATGGTTTGCCATATTGAACACTGTAAGAAGTGCCTTATTTAGCACAGGGTTGATTATTTACTTAGACAAGTATTGTTTGTGAATACGGGTGTTAATATATTAACATACTTACATTTATCATTACAGATTTTAACTAATAGAATTAAAAATACTTTACCTGATAGGCCCTTTAAGTTTATAGTTCTTTGTTTTGCTAAAATACATGTCATTTCTTTTTTAACAATATGCGGTGAACTTCTTTTTTTTAAATGCCAAATTCTCGAGTGATGTTTTGCAAAGTTTCACAATTACAAAAGGTTGAAGCGTAGGATAAAGTTTAAGGTGCCTGTTCAAGAAAATTACATATTTTTCGTATATTTCTTATGAAATTACATTAACATGTCGGGAGTCGAGACTTGATGAAACTCAAAATGAAAGATTGGAGAGATTAATATATTATTTAATTTAACTTTATTACACGAGATAAAATATTTCAAGTGGTATTATCTTTTCACTTTTCAGTAATTTAACACAGCTCACCTTTTTATCCCGATTCGTTACTTTAATAGTAATTAGTTTGTTTCAGTTTTACAGCTTGTAAATCAAAACAATTAAAATAACTTTAAACAAAGAGTTGAAAAAGATTGCTTTCGAGCAGATTGTAATGGTTACCAAATTCTTTCGTTAACTGTGTTGCAATGAGTGAAAAGTAAATGCGAAACACGTCAATCCCGCGTTTCACACTTGATTTTTCTGTCAAAATAATTATTGATTGATTAGTCTCTTGGTAGAGTGAAAAACAAATGCAACAATTCTTTATCTGGTTTACCACAAAATCTAATTATGTAAGATCCATCAATGGATCTTTACAATGGATTTAAGTGTATTTAGGAATAATAGGCTTGAGGTTTACCAAAAAGTATGTATTAGCTTAGGTACTTTTTTTGTAAATAAGGTAGGTATCAAATGTAGGCACATGAAGATGTAACGGACCGTGTCGACGCTGCGGTGTGCGTTGGATCGTTGCTTCGCTGACTCGACGCGGAGTCTGCCTGTCGATTCTGTAACAAAACTCGAACCTCACTTCGAATCTCACTTCAAGGCGCGGGAATTTTAAATCATAAATGGGAAAATGATAGGCTGATTTTTTTATCACAAAAGATTTTAGATACCTAGCTACGGTAGCTACCTAAAACCTTTTGGAATCGGTAAAGTATATTCAGCTAATTTCTAATAACAAATTCACGCGAAGAGAAGTGACGTTTGAAGTGAGATGCAAGTTTGGTTACAGAATCGTCAGGCTGCTCATCTGTGATGCATGCATAGAAATCCTATGTCCGTTGTCAGTGGAATCTGCTTATTAATTTGGTAATTTTCTTTACAATTTTCTTTCTGATATCTTACAAAAAAATAAAGCCTTAAAATCTAGATCTTGAATGTAATCAGTTGAGGCATTGTTTAAAATTTACTGAAAAAAAAACCAATTATTTACCATAAAAACGTTTTTAGAACGGACTAAAAAGTATAAAATAATTTCTCCCGTAAAGATTTATAGCTCTATACAGAAGTTTAAACCAAAAAATTTGGGGCGCATTTTGTAAAATGTATCATCAATTGTCTTTTGCATGCGTCCCACGTTTTTAGGTTTAAAACTTCTGTATAAAAAGCGAATTAAAGTTGTCATACAGTAAATCAAATCATAAAAACAAAATGTACCTAAAATAATAAAACATGCATTGTAATTCGTATAAGTATTTTATTTCAATTAATGTACGGGAATGTACGGGCGGAAATCTAACAAGTACTTACTATCTAACCAATATGATTAATATAAACAACCATTCCAAAATGAATTCCTAATCCAGGATTTAAAATATACTACAAGCCAGTGTAATATTCGAAAAATTTTCAAAGATATTGCTAAGACTCCTTTGAACGTTTTTGATAATAATCTTTCCCTTCAATTTTCAACAGCTATATTAGGTAAAAAATAAATAATGCTCTACCTTGCGAAGGCGGAATAGTATAAGTACTTAATTAAAAAGCTTTTTATACTTTTTGTTGGTTAAGTTATCTGAGAAAAGTCAAATAAAAAAAAGTTGCGTAAATGCGGATACTAAGAGCCAATTTCACCATTGATTTTAAACTCGATTTGTCACTAAACGAGTTTAGGGCTGTCACAGTCATAACAACGAAGTAAATTGTTACAAAAATGTACAATTGCATAATAAACAATACCTTGTAAAATATTGTATCAATTTTATCAATAAGCTGATGAAATTGATTTGAAATAAATGGGTATCAAACTTGACATTTAAACTACGTTATGTAAAACGTGATCTTAATCGCGGTTAAAATCAATGACTACTTTTGTCTGTAGTTAAGCGTGCTGGCTTAGTTACACTTTGTTGTATGTCAGTATGTTAGCTTGGTGCATCGGCCACTCCCTGCCTTGTAGGGTTGAAGCAAAGATTTAAGAGATTCCACTAAGCGAAACAATAGTAATACTAAATGTATTGTAATTAATTTCTAATCATGTGAAGAGTTTGTATTTGAATTTTGTCATTAATTCAAATTGATGTTCTGAAAAAGAATGGAGACAATTTCAGTTACTTTACTGAGTTTACTTACCTTACTAAGTGTACTAAGTGTACCTTTACACAAAAGATAACTTATTAGCTTGCAGTTGCGCTCGTCATTCAAAATATTATCTTCCTACCTCATAAGATAATTCGTCAAATTGTCTCGGGTGGCAGCCCTGCGGTGGCGCTGACTCATACCCTTTCCTAACGAGCGTTCGGAATGCGGCGGCCGGTGACGTCACTGCCTTTATGCCCTTTCAGCGAATTGCCAGCAAAGTTCAACCTTTGAAGTGCTGGAGAGACAATGGTGGCACAGTAACTCTATACACTGATGACTTCATTCAGATTATCTGAAATGTTATTGATGCCTACTTGGTAAACATGCTTACGAAATCGAGTGAGATTTGTTTACTTTAAATAATCAAGTATTTGTTTGTTTATCAAGACAAGAACAACTAAATTGTATTGTTTGGAATTGGATTTACAACTTTAGAAATAACGAAGTATTTCAAATGGGTTAGAAACGTGCCGTGATAAAAGTTAAAATATTGAATACTGAATTTTCAGTTATTATTTTACATAACAGCTTAGTTGCTGTGGTGGCCGTTAACTTTCACACAGTTCGCTAAACAGCGGCTCAACAGCCAACGATCTTTATTAATCAAAAGCTGAATTAAAAGTAAAAGCGATGGTAACAAAACTTCAACTAGCTAAACAGTTAATTATTGTTTAATACATTAAAATATGCTTAAATCTAAGATTGGAGTGAAACCAGGCCTTATTTTAACTGTAATAAGAAAATGTTGCACTCGTTTTACGTAGCGCAGTGTTATCATAACTTTTAAAAGATTTTGTTAAGATCTCTGGACCTTTTGAGACTACCTTAGATTAGTAAATACGTACTTTTCATGAAGGGAAGGAAGGGGCCTATGACCAGCAGTGGGCGATTGGCGTTGTTCGGCTGACATGAAAATTATATTAATTTGTATTACTTTTCCAAACGAACGAACTTATCTTAATACTTGGTCTTGCAGTCGGACTCGACAGCGAATCATCAAATTAAATTACTGACTCTTCTTAATAAAATGATAAACCTATAAATTAATTTGTATTTTTGTGGGAGATTTATAAAATGAATTTAGAAGCAGAAATTAAAAATAAAAGAACACTAGAACATCAGTTAAGAACTTTCGTTTAGCTTTGACGACTCATAAATATTCTTGCATTCTCGTTATGTATCATATTGAGAAACATACATTATTATTATTGCCCATAAAAGAACAACAGCAGATTGGGCTATAAAGCTCGATCAATATTGGCGGGTGTGTTGATTGCTGCATGAGAAAGCGCTGAGATGAGGAGCATATTTTGATAATGGTATTTTTGTGGTATTGATGTAATATCTACTTTCTTAGAGAAGACAGGCACATAAACAGACTATGGAGCAGTGGCGAAGGGTCCATACCAGCCGATTCCCATCCGCTTACCTTTTAAAAATCCCACCCCACCGATCCACTATGCAGATCATAACATTTTTGTAGAACGGCTTACCTTCGCCATAATTTCACCCACCTCTACTATGGAGTGATATACAGTAAATATTTGACAACATCACATACATTGCTCCGATTCCAAAGTAAGTATCTAAAGCATTTGTGTTATGGAAATCGGAGACAGCGGTGGTATCACAAACACCCAGACCTGAGCCAATATAGAAAAGTTCGTTTTCTAAATTGACCCAACCGGGGATCGAACCCGGGACCTCAGAGATGGTGACACCTTGAAAACCGGTGTACAAAGCCACTCGACCAAGGAGGTCGTCAGTGATGCAGTAGACTTTTTAATGAAATAGCACTCAACCTTTTAATAATAATAACATACACGAGATAACACTCGAGAAGGCCTAAATAAATATTGAGATAAAAAGTCCACAAAGCAAATATTACAATAAAAGTCAATAGAATATATTTTCAGTTACATTGTTAATGAAAAACTTTCTGACAATCATATCACCAATGTTATGGAATCTTTAGAAGTTTTATTGAATTTTTTGTTGACAATGTTATTTGCAAATGCTAACTTTTTCAATTTTATTATTTCAGGTACAAAATAAATTAAGGAATGATAAGAGTTACAATTGGTAAGGAAATATAATACCTAGATAAATATGCAATATAACTAATATTATTATTACTTCTAAACTAGTCAATTAGTGACATACCTATTCTAATTAATGAAGCTACCCTAAATAGTAAAATAGTCTGAACAATAAGCGCTGTGACAGTTGATAAAAAAAACCACCTTAACGCTTTTATCTAAGCAGGTACTATTTATTCTATGCGCAGGCTAAGGTAAAAGCAAGCCCTAACGAAGGTTGACAGATCCCAGTAAAATAGGATGACTGTAAGCCTCTTAGCCCAACCTGAAGGCTGCCAGGTCTATTGGACGACCCAAACTAATCGGACCAACCAAGTACCTATAGATTCAGTCAATGTCTCAATGATTACGTGATGGATTTGTAGTGAACATAAAAATATCTGTGTAATACTTTGTTATTCCACCTAGTGAGAAATAAAATAATGTCGCGTTTATTTATTTCTTTCTAAGTGTAAACTAGCAGTTGACCGAAAACGGGTGAAAAGAATAGGGCCCAACTACAGAGAACTGAAAACGGTTTATCTCTATGTTCTGTGAGCCAACTGAAGAATGTATACTTTGCTTATGCGTTCGTTTTGTTTACAATAAAAATCTTAAAACTAATTAACATTGTGACTAACTAGCGATAGGGTTGATCATCACAGTTCAAGCAGTTTGTTAGCTACCACCATAACGCTAATTTTTAGGATTCCAAAAATAATTATAGGGTGAAAGAAACGTATAAACTATTAAGAGGTAAGTGTACATTTTCAAAATAAATTTATTTTCTTCTTTCTTTCTTCCTTTCTTCTTCTACATAATTAATACCTGTTTAACATATTGTCCACTCTGATCCCACCAATCTGATAATAATCAGTCACCTTCTTTGCCAAAACATTTAAGGGCACGACCTGGCATTCAGTTTTTGCCAGAAAGACCTTTCCGCGAAGTCTTTTGTGTTACAGTTTCTATACAAACTTGTGAATTGCGCGTAATTTGTAAATGTCACACGTATACTATACACAGGGTTTAGGACGAAAAGTGACCAGTTGGAATTGGTTCTCAATGCTTGCTTTATATTTCTGTGAATTTGAATTAGTTAACGTCACATAATTTATTATTAGTTTACGCTTTTCTCAAAAAAATGTTATTCGTAATCGAGAATGAAATTACCGTATTTATTTCGATCAATAACTCAAAGATACTAGTAGGTACTAATGTTTAGGCTGACCCCAGACCTACTTTTTTGCTTTGCCTTTTTAGTTGAACAGAGGCTACCAGCTAACGCGTCGAACTTCGGAAAGTCTGCCGGGCTTCAAAATAAAACAGATAAATCGAGCCCCAATCGGGCCAAAATGGCGAACCCTAATTTTTGATGTCACACGAACATCAATATCTTCTAAATAACTACAATACGAAACTTCTTACTTCGATTTTTCTGTTTTAAGTTGAAGCCCGACAGACTTTCCGAAGTTGAATGCGTTAGCCGGTACAGCTCCCTGTTCTACTAGATCAGCAAAACAAAGAAATGAAACCGGTAGGTCTAAGGGTCAGCCTTATTGAAATTTTGAGACAAAATCTTGTTCAATTTTGTTTTCATCAACATTCTGAAATTTTCCAAGCGAAGGTTTATAAAATCAGTACCTACGCTTGGAAAATTTCAGTTAATTAAATCACAATGCTGCAAACAAAAATAGTTAACCAGTCAATTCGATTACTTAGAAGGGACCTTTATCGATAACGGCTGTCATAGAATCGATATCAGGCCCCAAGATCTATTCGACTCGGGTCATGGAGTGGTGTTGATAACGTAAACGTAACTTTGTAATTTCATTTAACGTCGAATTCTGAGTGTTTGTCTCCATAAAGATGAATGATAAGCCGAATGCCATTTTACTTTGCCTTTTGAAGGAAATTAAATTATAAAAGTTTAAGAGTCTTATGTTTGAAATAGACTTAATAATATTTTTAAAGTCTTGTAGAATAGGTAGAATACCCTCGAAGCGGTCTTTATAAATAGCTTTATTTTACAAAATAAACTAAGCTAAATTATAAATATCATCAGTGCTATATTAATACTTATACTGTTTTCAATTTTGCCAATTTTCAAATGTTAGTAAAATTAAAAAATCTAGTTTAACAACCAACTAGTTTATTTTTATACCGAGATATTATGTCTCAACATAATTAATATTGATATTTGCTATGTAGATAATAATAAAGTAACATAATAAGATTGTCGGAAAATTATCCGCAATGTGAACGTGTGCTTTAATTTAATATAAAGGCCGTATTTTTAATCAAGTTTGTAAATATTAATACAAAATATATTTTTTATAAAACCAACACGAAACTTTCAGAGCGACGGTTATATTGAACATCCCAGCATTTTTGAAGAAAAACGATACTTAGTTTGATTTTTAGGCGTTCGCGAACCTTTATTATTAGTAGATGGATATGGATACCCATCTATACGTAATGAAATTTTTAATGAGCCTAATTCTCTTTTGGTTTTATAATAGTCCAAATTACACACTCGTTTTGTAATCGGGATAAAACTAATGGTGATTCAATGGCTAGGCTAGCCATTCACGTTCGACTATCACCGTAGCCATCCACGGAAATAGGTATAGAGGTAGAAAATCTCTTTTCACGTACTATAAACAGTAAGTGGTAGACAATTTGATGTTTCCCCAGCGTTTGAGATTTTATGAACTGTATACGCTTTTTATGTTGAGTATCTATAACTATTTTTAGTGTTGAGACAAATAAGACGTCCAGCGATGTTTTGTTATGTCATTTAACTTATTGAATAATCAGCTACAGTAAAAACAAAGAAGTTTTACCTGAAAATCCGTAAAAACTCGTGCTATGGTAAGCTAAATAATTGATATTTTTCAGGATTATGAAAAAACAACTACTAGCCAGATATCTGTAATTTTTTATGGGACCACACATAAACTATTTTCTTTTAAATAAAAAAAGAATTATTGAAATCGGTTAACAACTGGTGAAGGTATGTTAACACATACATAAAAAAAACCGTCAACTTGAAAACCTCCTTTTTTTGTCGGTTTGTTCCTAATAATATCTTAAGAGAAAAAATATGTTCTCTGATGGGTGCAATCAGCGTAAGTTAAAGCCCTATCTACACCAAGTGAAGGTGCACAAACAGACGGGAATTCTCAATAGCCAATTTGCAGAGACGGCACCCGTAAGTCGCGCAGTTAAGAGTCAAAGAAGCTCAAGCGTTTCCGTCTGAAAAACAGTCCCCTATTTCGCCGGCTTAAGAGTCCCGCGAACAGTGAGCTTCGCATACAAACGTAATACCAAAATGATTTGCAATTTGAGCATAATTAATTCTTATTGTTATTGTTTTCGGATGAAGACTTTTCTAGGGTTCTATTAAATAAAAAATCCAAAATACTTACCCAATTCAAAATAAATGCCAATTACATTTTTTCATACTAAATTGTAAATCGGATTAATTTTTATTTGGTAATATACCCTGGACAAATACTGTCTTAATCCGAATAACATCACAAGAAAAGTTAATTGCTCAAATTGCAAATCATTTTGGTATAACGTATGTATTCCCATATAGCTCACTGTTCGCGGGACTCTTAAGTCGGCGAAACATAGGGGACTGTTTTTCAGACGGAAACGCTTGGGCTTCTTTGACATAAGTTATGATGTATTTTCTAAATTACACTTATTTTTTTAAGTACTTGTTTAATATAATCATTAAAGTTTAGATTATTTTTTAGCTTTGCTCTTAGCAACATAAATTAAGAAAAAGTATTAAATTTAACTTACAGCTCCAGTGTAACCGAATCGTTTACATCTCCCTGCGGCAGGCCGCCAGTAGTGCAGGCCCGTGTAATCCCGTTAGTGTAATTTAATTAAAGTCGATAGGTGGAGATAGTTGAGTAAAGTCCGACGGGCAGAGCTATGCTCTTGTGGGTAACATTCAATTGAGAGTTAAAAAAAATTTAAATTACGAAGTGCTATTGAAAGGTTTTGGTATGAAACATAGAATAACTAGAACTTACCCCCCTTAATAAGACGCGGAAAAGAAATTAAGTTGCTTTTAAAAAGGTGATTCTTATTCCGTAACTTAAGTAATGTGTTTTAAGTACCAATACTGCTTTAAATACTAAGTTACAACCATATTGGAACCGTATTGTGAGAAGTAACAATGGGGCTGGCGTATCCACATGGATATTTAAAATGAATGAATAAGGAGAAAAACTATAACTTACCTACTATTTTTTAGCAGTTTTTTTTCCATATCATCTTTAAGCAACAATAAATATTCAGTCGATTGAAGAGAAGATTGTGTTAAATAATAATGCATGTTCTATGAGATGTGATAAGCTTCGTAACAGCAATTTTCCAGACTGCGTAATATGAACTCGAGAATAGATTGTTAATTTGTAAAGTTTTTAAAAGCCCTTGTAACATTTAATTTGTCAGAGTTCTATTAAAAAAAGTTTTAAGTACTACTCCGGGAAAACTTAAGAAATTTCTTATGAGTTTATTTTATAAAATCAACTGAAGGGAAACTAAACTTGGTCTTGATTATTATCTTTAGCAGGGGTTTTATAACTTCTACTTGTCAAAGGCACAAAACTCTGGGAGATTTTACTACTGAAACTGAAACAACAAGAGAGTTAACATAATTTCTTGAATATTAAATTTCATCATTTTCAAAGAATTATTCTAAGCAAAAATACACATTATTAATTCCGCTATTGTAAAGACTTCCAGTAATTAATTTCTTTTTCATAATTATGAGGAAAATCGATACGTTATTTGATAAAATACACAAACTTTTTTACAGACAATGAAAATGGATGATTTATAGTTATTTATGTCCAGGCCACAAATATTAGAAAGTAAATAATAGAAAAATATTTATAACACAATTAAATATGTAATGTTTTGAAATCAATAAAAATGTTGATTGGTTGAGAACACATAGGTAATTTCGCCAAAACGCCAACTAAGTGGTGTCTTGTGTAACTAGTGGCTCTGTGAATTGTAGGCCTTGCTTTAACATATTTCTGCCATTTTGATGAATTTTAATTTCTGTGACGGGTCTGGGTGTTACCATCTATAATACAAGCTTTGCTTAGTTCGATTAGATTTGTTAGATGCCGCTGTGTGAATTGTCCAAGCATTTAATTTTTTATTTAGATAAATTTCGAAACGCTGGCTCTACAAACAAAATCTATATGATTATCAGTTTCGACAATCATATATCTTTTTTGTTCCTAAAATTTCACGAGAATCAGTTGAGAAATGCGACCAGTAGCCCTACCATGAGTTGATGCAAACTGTTTACGTTACCGTTAACTATTGTTTTCTCTCTTTCACTCGCATTGACTGTGAGTAGTATATCCGATTGTTTACGGTAGCGTAAACAGTTTGCATCAACTCATGGTAGAACCACTGTAGAGGAAAACAGACATACGAAAGCATTTTTGCTCAAGCTGAAGAATCTCTTCTTCAGCTCGCGTTTCGCGCTCGCTCGGTCACTAATAACATTCCAAATAATAAATACAAACTTACCCTTCTTTCTTTTAATCGTTTTAGTAGTCTTTTTATTAACATTTTTATTGTCACCGACTCAATTTTGACTCACCGTGTGTGATTGAAGATAGCTCGAAGAATGTAGTGTCAAGCCTTCGCGATGTTTTTAGGACCGTGATCTACACAAAAGGGGAAAGATGTTAATGGCGATAAACACAAAAACAAATACCTTGTTCAGAAACAAATAAGTTTCCACAAAACAATACCAGAGAGTACTTCTCAGGGATCTACAGAGAGTAATAATATTTCTATCCGTGGGTCAGTGAGAGCACTCCGCTTTACAATATTACAACCGGTAAGAATAGGTATTGTCTGAAATCGCTTGTTTGTTAAATATTACCTTCTGTTACTTCTTTTGGTAATGCTGCTGTTTGAGTTATAGACATACAAATATTACATTATACAACGTGTATCGAACGACGTGTAAAAATACAAGATCGATATTATATCATAAATCGTGTAATAATAAATTCACTGAAACATCTTGCGTATCTACTTCTTAGACCAGCTTCCATGGACATCGCGCGATCGTAGCACAGCGAGCGCTACGAAAGTTTCGTAGCACAGCGAGCGCTACGGAAGTTTCGTAGCACAGCGAGCGCTTCGAAAGTTTCGTAGCAGGCTAAATCCGAGCGGGCGATGCTACGACACAACTATACCCATTAATCTAGAGTTGAGAATGTATGATGTATTCACTAACATTTATTTATTTATTTAAGGATCTCCTTAAATAAATAAATAAATGTTAGTGCAAAATTTGTTTTTATCCTGTATTAGTTAAGAGTTGGCTGTTGTTATCCCTTGTAAAATAAAATAATAAAAAACACAGCCCAAATGGGCTGTAACTATAATTAGTTCACTGCAGGACGTAGGACACACATTTCAGTAGGAGGAATAAGGCTCGTATTTATAAACCGCACTCAACGTTGAGAGCTATCTTGAGATCATACTTGAGATGCTCTTCTTATAGGAACAGCATCTCAGGTATAATCTCAAGATAGCTCTCAACATTGAGAGCGGTTTATATATACGGGCCTAAGTAGGTGGCTGGTTTTATCTAATTTGCAGAAAGCTAATTTTCTTAGTTGAAATATTCTCACCAAAAACAAATCTCTTAATAAAATAGGTCTTATTATGTGATGCCAAATAATAAAATGTTTTCCATTCACAAACTCAGATTCTTGAATTGCGTATTAATGTGTACGTATTTGAACCACTTGTGTACACTCAACCCTGCGGCCGCCCTCGCTTAATATTGCAGTCCCATTGTTTCGGCTTTTGTGGCGCGACCCTAACCGGCGCCGGCGGGTTCAAGTGGTTCGTCCATATGTGAGACACCCAGAGACCCCTTTCCAATTCCCAGGAGAAAAGTTGTGCTAATTTTTTTGGTGGAAGGTGGCTTGGTAAATTATGTTTAGTTATCACTCTCTCTAAGCCTATTACTATGGTAAAAATATTTACATTATACAGTCTATTTTTATTTAAAGGCTTTTACCTGGCTAATAGGTATGTCAGCCTTATCATGCTACAGTCTTAAGACGCAAAAGTCTTTAGTCACAAGGAAGCCACTCAGCCCCACAAGAATGATCACCGAAACGCGATATGATATAGCGATTTATCACTTTTAGATGGCAAAAGACAATGGATTTTCAAAGTTGAGTGGCGATAAAATGCAATATGACGTGATATATATCGCGTTTCGACGGCCATGCTGTTGAGGCCCGGTCAACCGGGTGCACTGCCGGGTCAAAGGGGTGGGTAACAACAATGGACCCCCGTGACCAACTGGCGATGAGCGGGCAAGTGCTTATCATTACGCCCGCTCCTCACGTTGGCCGCAACGTTGGCAAATTCATCATACGTTGGCGGTTTTGTAACACATGCTTCAAAGAGTTTCTTTCAAAAGCATCAACGAACGATGCATTGGCCAACTTTGAGCCGGGGTTAGGGGGCAGTAGTTAAAAACTCTGAAGGAAAAGCATGACATGATTGTCACATATTATCAGGTGAGATTGATTTCCCATGGTGAAATAAAAACAAAAAACAGAAGTAGGTACTTTTAACATATAAAATGTGAGAAGGTTTTTTAAAATCTTGTACTGCTTGTTATTAGTACATTTTCATATGAAAATATTGTCATTCCTATAAAAATACGAGTATATTCGATAAAATAAAGTTTTATTAAAAAAAGAACAAAAAAAAATTTGAGTTCTAAAGCGGTCTCGAGTCCTAAACAGTACAACAACAAGAAACAACGCTTAGTGATTCCATTCCCAAAAAAAGGATTTCATTATTGGAGAACAAACGTATACAAAGCAATATTAAATAATGTACTAAAAAAAATACGACTTGCACCAGATCATATTCTTGGACGGGAATCGAACCCGCGAGCCGCGACCAGTCCGATGCTCTTACCGCTGAGCTACTGAGTCACTAAGTATATTATTTAGTATTGTATAAAAATAGCATTATGAATGCTAAAATCTCAAATTAAAAAGTATACAAAACAGACAAAAAAATGCAATAATATACAATAAATACCGATCCTTTTTTGGTTTATTCATATTTAATGGTCGCATAAGTGTAGCCTACATATCAAGTGTGCACTTAGATGGAAATTACTCACGTCCGGAAGTTGTTTGAGCTCGAAGGAAATGTAAGATGTTCCGGTGTTTCTTTCCTGAAATAAAAATAAAACGTAAGAAACATTTGTGATATTTTAGATTGTTTAACTTTGGTAAGTAATTTTATTCTGCTAAGATAAATAAACACTAGAAAAAAATCGACTTAACCGTAGAACCTCAGACGGGACTCGAACCCACACCCTTGGGATTCCGGCCCAATGCACTGATCAATGCTACCGAGACGTTAGTGGGAGCGGCGAAATTTTCTAGTACTTTTTACATTTTCGCTGCAAGCCAGCGGTGAGGTGCTACGGGTAACTCGATTATTTCTAGTATTTATTTATCTTAATATAAAAATAGCATTGTGAAATGCACAAAATCTAAAAAAATATTAATTTTATACTGGTTTGAAATTTTGGTATTTCTCAGCAGGTTTGTAAGAGATTATTCATGTTAAATAAAATATTTCTTTATACTAATATCAAAGTGAGGCCTCAAGGTTTCCATTCAAGAAGATTGCTCCAGAACATAAAGACGGTACCTACTTACTTATAATTAAATAGCACAGTTAGCTTTAGAAGTTCTTTGTACCTTGACAAACTAACCGTAACGCTTTTTCAGTCATGTTGCCTTACTAAGAAAATAATAATTGGCACGACATAGTCAAAAAGTGTTGAGTTGTTTCTAGGGCCGACCGTACAAAACGTTTCAATGGCGCCATTGTTCTCAGTACACAAAAGTTAGAGAATTAGCAAAGCAATAATAAGGCACAATTTAATTCAGTGTAATCTCTTTTGTTCGTACACAATTCTTTTCTAATTTGCCTTTTCTGTTGTTGACCTTCATAAAGCCCCATGTTGGGCGCCATTTCGGTTATAAAATTAAGACAAGTGGAAGCTTGTTTTTTCGAGGGAAGATGAAAAAAAAATCTTTGTTCTGTGATTAAAATGCTGAATGGAACATGAATGCAAAGAAGCTGAAAAATTATTAAACATAGTAAAGTAAAAGAGCACCGTTGGGTATTTCATTATTAGCTTGACGTATGGAGATTATTAAAAATATTTTAACAATAACTTTTTATTATATTCACAACCTAAGACTCGTTTTTCTTCAGAATAACTTAAAGAATCATGATTAAATTGATTTATAGGACCTTGAAGCAGTGAGCTACTCAAGTTGACAAATCGTTGTGTAATTTTGTCTCGATTTGTTGGTTCAGTTTTTTTTAAACTTTCCACTCTAATAAGATTTTGAGTAGGTAAGGTAGTTAGACGACTTTTAGTTGGAGAAGAGCTCGGTGGCCAATAATTTCTTATGTGGTACGATGGGAATAAATTGGTGTCACCCGTCCCCATGCTATTTGCATAGGGTCGCTCGGGCCAGAAATTCGCGCAGTGGATGTAGCGCCAGGTCCATTGATTGCGGAGGTTAAGCAACTTTCGCAAGGGTCGGTCATGGGATGGGTGACCAAAAATGTATTATCTCGAGCTCCTCCGTGCTTCGGAAGGCACGTTAAGCCGCTGGTCCCGGCTGCATTTGCAGTCGTTAGCACCCACCAATCCGCATGGGCCCGCGTGGTGGTCATGGCCCATCCTTCTTATCCACCCATAAGGAAGGCCTGTGCCCCAGCAGTGGGGACATTAAAATGGCTGATGATAATGGTCAAGGTACTTAAAAATAAAAAAATAAAACAGTTGACTGATGAGAAAAGTTTTAAGTAAGTGTATTTAAAATTTTATTTTATGTAATTAACAGCAAACTCGAGAAGCATACCAATGTAGTCTTGATAAAGTTTTATGAATATAAAGTAAAATCCAAAGAGCAGAAATGTTCGTGTTCTCTAATTCGAAATTAAAAATTAAATATGGCGGCATTTCTAAAGCGGGTTCGTGATAAAAATGTAGTAATTAATGTGCTGTTTGCTGTGACTGAGGTGATGTTCTTGAATGTTAATCGGGTTACCGGAAGCACTAACTAACAAGCGGTTTTCCGTCGAAAGAAAGTAATGCGATTCAGCTTTTTGTTAGATTTAGTAGTCCAAATGGATTTCTAAACTTTGATAGTTATAAAAATATTATAGGCACGTAACGTAAGAAAGGGTGTTTTTAATTAACCCTTCAATAAAGATTAGCGATGCTGACTAAGGCTAAAGTCAACCAACACATAAACAGCTGATTAAGTTTTTACACCGTCTGTTTTTGACATTTTTATGTATGGAGAAAATGTCAAAAACAGATGATTAAAAGTCAATCAGCTGGTTGAGTAGTTGGTGATCTCGGGTCTAGTGGCCGTACTCATAGACGTAATTAACTTTGATGCTACATTATAAAATTGGTGCTATCTCTTTCTTTTCCATAGTGATAGTATAAGACGTCACGATACTTAACAAGGCATTAAACTTAATTGACGTCTCTGATTACGGCAGTGAGTATGTGTTCTATAACTGTGAAGATACAAAACTAGATGAAAAAAATAATTCAGAGACATTCCCATAAAAAGCAGACGTACTTGTGTATCCAGTAACAGGTGCTAATAGTTTCAATATCCCTGTTAGATATAAAGTGGCCATGCCTGGTCCGTTGGGACTGAAGGAAGATGGTCCGGTCGATTTCTTGCAGTGTTACGTTTTATTTCAATAAGGATGTGCCCCGAGGATCGCTTACAGCTCACATCGCTCGACCTTTTATTGGAGTTTATACAGCTTCGGCTGGTGGGTTGTCAAACAGTGGAGCTGTCTTGAGCTGTAATGTCTTACTTTAAAACTTAAAAGTTAAGGTCTTATTTCTTACAGAATGTTCTAATGCGCGGGATATTTTTAATGAACTCTCAATTCGAAGATAGATAGAAGATACATTTCATTTGATGTAAATAATTTAAAAAAATGTTTTTCCCACACAAATACCATTTTTAATCAAAATTTACTATAGTCAGAATAAATCCAATGCCAATATCAATAAACCAAAATCTCCTTTGCACATTATTGTTTATATTTATATCGTTAAAACAGGTATATTTTTAACCATTATAATCACTATATTTTACTACGAAATTTCAAAAGAAGATAGTAGAATGAAGATTAAACAAAGCATCAGAGACTACTTCAAACAAAGGGGAGAGTCATTTGCTAGGGTAATTAATTAAAAGAATTCCGCTTCGCTTATCTACCTCCTTGCTGAGCTCTCATTAATTCTCACTTAGTGACCTACTCACCTGCTGAATTAATGAATACCAAACACTCAAGCTCATCGTTAATCATTGCCAGGAACACATTATGTTTTCACAAATATTTACAAGCTGATGATGCTGGCTCTGATTGCATTAATGGGTGTAATATTTATTTATATTAATGTGAGTAAGTAATATTTGGGACACAAAGACAGGTTGTAAATATTAAAGCTAATTAAAAGTTGTGTGTTAGTTAAATTTATAACTCACTCTAGTAACACGTTGGGCGCACTAAATCAAATATTCATGGTTATATGTTTTGTAAAAACTTGAAGAGGTTATTCTAAAATATGAGTGCTCGCAACGGTAGTGTGGCGTCCGACAGCAAATAATAACTATAACTATAAGGTAGTAAATCTAACAATTCCGTGGACCAGAAAATGGGCAGCAGCAATTTCCGATGAAAATATAGGTAAACTGCGATAAGGGGTGCTACCTTTTTTTAGATCAATAGAGTATTTTTTCATTTAGGTAGAACAAAAATAAAGTATTGCATAAAAACACATTTTTGTGTTATTTTTTGCAACTTTTAACACACAAGAGTTACGTAAATAGAGTATTTTAGCGTACTCTATTGCGGTCATAGATAGATTATAGAGTACTCGAAATAGAGGACAATACTCTATTTCAAAGTACGGGTGGCAATGGCAACCCTAAATGCGATCTTCAACCGCCTACCAAGCATGGAGATTATGGCAACATCCTCCCAGGAGGTAGGCCTACTACATTCTCCAGTGGACTGGTCTGTAATATTAGAGTGGCCACAGTATATTGAATTATTAAAGAATCATACAATCATAAATGAAATTAAATAAGGTTTTTTATGGTAGCTTTTTTATCCACAACGGGAATGTCTTAACCTCACCCGATGTTAAGTGACGATAAGACCGAAAGCGCTCATGCGCTCACACCCGTCATGCTCACCACTGAGGAACTGGCTATCTTACCTCTAACTGCCGAACAATTTTTAAATTACAATTACAACAATTTAACAATTTTTAAATTACAATTACAGCAAATTAACAATTTTTTAAATTGTTATAATGTCGTCAGATTTAAGTAAGATGGTGGTAGGCTAGCCAGGCGAACTTGAAATACGCCCTACCACTAACCAACCCAAACAAAAAAATATTTATTTTTTTTCTGACGCTTAATTAAGCCGGCTATAGCAGTTTCAGCAAGACTTTGGTAAGGATTTGGCGTCAGGCCTTTTTTTGCCTTCGCAATCGCGCAAACTGAATTAATTCCTTCTGCCTTCATTTGCGTTTTAAGAAATAAAAAAATATCCTTCCAGACTTATATTCCTTGGTTATTAAAGATGCGCCTTTTAAGCCTAGAGATTTTTTGCGGTAATTCCCTTTCAGCTAGTTTAATACATTTCTACGTTTGTTAAACACAGCTTAATAATAGCGGACAAACTTGTACCTCACGTTCACAGTTATGTGAAATTGTAAATTAGTACAACAACCCAACGAAGTGTGAACGGACCTTTGTAATTGAATTATGCCGAACTGTTAAGTGTGTTTGGAATATTTGTCACCTATGTAGTACACTGATCTGATCAACGTAGTAAAGGAACAATTAAGCAACTTTTCTTCACCGTAACGACATAGTCCTGATTGGATTATTTTACAAATCTATTAGTTTGTGTGTGTGTGTTTGTGTACGTGTGTGTGTGACCATTTCAATGGAATTCGTAATCATATTTATAACTTGATTTAATAAGCTATAAAATGGTCATATTATAAACTCCTCCTTTTTTTGAAGTCGGTTAAAAATTAATAAAGCCTTACAATATTTCGTGATAATAATGTAAAAAATCTGCCTGCTTTCAACACATAGCTCGACAACATCATGAATCATCAAAACAATACATTGAATTTTAAAATATGGTAACCCCCATGTTTAATAAGCTATAAAATGGTCATATTATAACCTCCTCCTTTTTCTGAAGTCGGTTAAAAATTAATAAAGCCTTACAATATTTCGTGATAATAATGTAAAAAATCTGCCTGCCTTCAACACATAGCTCGACAACATCATGAATCATCAAAACAATACATTGAATTTTAAAATATGGTAACCCCCATGTTTAATAAGCTATAAAATGGTCATATTATAACCTCCTCCTTTTTTTGAAGTCGGTTAAAAATTAATAAAGCTTTACAATATTTCGTGATAATAATGTAAAAAATCTGCCTGCCTTCAACACATAGCTCGACAACATCATGAATCATCAAAACAATACATTGAATTTTAAAATATGGTAACCCCGATGTGTACTATTATTTGTGATGGGAAAAATAAACAAACATTTCATTTCAATTTCTATAATCCAATATGGGGTGGAGATTAGCGATAAAGCGAAAGTTCTACAAACAATGTTATATGTGCATTAAACTATTTGATAACTTTGATATCGATACAAATCAATAGGGTTATCAAAATTACAATTTGATATAGGGGTGTTATTAATTTGTAATGAAAGATTTGTAATTATAGACACAGAATCACTAAAGCTTATATTGAACGTCAATCTTACATTACGAATAATATTAATTCACACAAGTTTTCTGCATTAAATGTTTTTATAATTACAGTTGAGTGTTTTATGAACTTAAAGATTAAAAATATACTTACTTACATTTAAGTTGGATAGAGAAAAATTAAAAATATTACACCGAAAATATTTCGAATTCACCACATTTATGTAGATAGAGCACATTTAAAAGCAAGACGAATGCATTTTACATATTTCACGAATTTAATAAAAATGCGTCATCATCTAATCTGCATTTAGAATACGTTCCCACGGTGCCCGAAATTCTCTTAATCGGCATATTGTCACGAGCAAGGAGTAGTCGTCGAATTTCAACCCTCCCGAAAACGCAGAGGGAATTCTTCGAGTACCTACTGCGGTAGAGTGGTATTCAAGCAATAATCATTTTTATTACCTGTATGTTTAGTTATGCTATTATTTTTTCTATTACTTTGGTGGCAAATGCAGTAGGTATTATTTGAAGTTCATCAGTCAGTCGCGGAATTTCAAACACCTCCCAAAATCACAGAAGGAACGGGCGATTTTTCCACTAATTACATTTTTTTTGTTCTCGGAAAATCGCCCTTTCTACACGTACCTACGCAACAGGCATTCACGCAATAATCATTTCTAATACCACCATGTAGATGTTCGGTTAAATGCGATTCCTTTTAACATTATTTTGGAGGCAGATGAAGTTGATTGACCAGCGATTGTTTGAATACTATTTAAAAATGTAAACCAACTAAGGCAAGGCAAAATAGCTTTCAGTCCAGTGCATAGAGCACATAACAGGTATGGAATAACAATGCATATTTCGTATTCGTAGCGTGGTTTGCAAACACTGCATTGTCGGATGCAAACTACAGCTCTATACCTACGGAATGTTTAAATAATTATCCATGAGTCATCAGTTGGTTAAAATCAACCACATATTGTAAATAATGCGCGGTTGAAACACTTTTAAGTGTGAACATTCGTACTTATTTCCAGATAAAAGTTTCGTTTTCGCACTTCAAAAGTACGAGGATATGAACTGCGACCCTATCTTACTAAACGCAATTGCGTCAAAATACCTTGCATTTATCTGTAATAAATTTATTAGCGAAAAATTTATTCACAGTTGCCATCGGAATCAGATATAAAATTTAAATTCGAGAAATTTGCAAAAAAAATCTCTTACCGTCAAATTGAGATTAAATCCAAGAACGTACTTGTCGGCTGCACTAAAACAAAACACAGTAAGGATAACTTGAAAAAAAAAATACCTTGTAACGCTCTACAAACTGGTCTGATCCTCGTAGCGCTACGTCGCCTAGAACTTAAATTATTAAAAAAAACCTAGTAAGAAACAAAATAGCATAAAACGACCCCAATAACTGAAAAACAAACAAACAAACAAAAACAACAGTATGAGATAATAGGTGTTACGTGGTGATACTTGGTTTTGATTTTGTTATTAAGAGAATAGAATTCAAGATTTGTACTTCATCTTAATAGTATTATATTATCGCTGAAGAATGATCGTGATATGAACTCCAATCATTTTGATTTCGACTCGGGGCTTAGTTTCGAGAAGGTCAAATGCCGCGAGCATCGCGTCGCGCGCATACCTGGCTGCCGTTGAACGTCTTATCACACCCAGATGTCTTTTAATATAATATATGTGTTCGTATATGTACAGTGCTTCTCTTTTATTAACACATTCACTGCCATTTGAGCCAGACGCAATATAAAAACTTTTGTTTGTCAGTCACTTGGCACTCAACAGGTGTGGAATGGGATTAATATATTTCCTAGTAATACCATTTTCTAATACCGGTTCTCAGTAATTTTCTAGCTTCGGTTGCCCTTAGGCTTCAAATACAATTCTTATCATTTGTAGTCATGACAAGTCATAATAAAAAAATAACTCGAAAAAGACATGATATGATCACAAATAACATAACATAGTTACTGTAAAACAATATCATTAATAGGTAAGAATAATAAGAACTCGATGGCACAGTGGTTTGGTGCCTGGCCCAGCGATACTTTCGCAAGGGTCGGTCATGGGATGGGTGACCAAAAATTTACTATCTCGAGCTCCTCCGTGCTTTGGAAGGCACGTGAAGCCGTTGGGCCCGGCTGCATTTGCAAACGTTAACACCCACCAATGCGCATTAGCCCATCCTCTTTATCCACCCATAAGGAAGACCTGTGCCCCAGCAGTGGGGACACTAAAAATGGCTGATGGTCTTATAAGAACTGAACGTTTATAAAATAAGCAACCCGCCCATGACGCTCACTTTGTTACGCCGACCTTAGCAAGAATTCGTGAAAATAATCATTCCGCTTTCTGGGTCATTTCTCATTAGATTGATTCGATCCCACACATTTTTTGCCAATCCAACCTACATTATTGACACTTGAGTTATTGCCTCGTATCATGGGGCTCAATACTTTTACATCACACGCTCATGTTTGTTCTATTACGACTATACTTTCGATTCAAACAATAGTTTTACTTAAAAAACCACTAAAATTAAATAATAACAAACGATTTGCTTCGAGGAGGTTTAGCCTGAAAAATTACCTAATAAATGCCTGCCCTGTTATAATAATTGAGTAATCCGCCGTAAAAACTGTAAAATTTTAACGATTAGGTAATTATACTCATATTAACACAATTCACTAAAAAATTAGATTCAGTTTATTCAGTTTGTACTCTTATAGTTACTTTGTTAATGATTTCTATAAGTTCAGTGAAAGTTTTTTGAGACCATGACCATCAGCCATTTTTAATGTCCCCACTGCTGGGGCACAGGCCTTCCTTATGGGTGGATAAAGAGGATGGGCTAATGCGCACTGGTGGGTGTTAACAACTGCAAATGCAGCAGGGAACAACGGCTTAACGTGCTTTCCGAAGCACGGAGGAGCTCGAGATAATAAATTTTTGATCACCCATCCCATCACCGACCCTTGTGAAAGTTGCTTAACCACCGCAACCGCTGCACCAGGCGCTATACCACTGCGACATTCAGCTCCGCAGTTTACATGTATTAAATAACCATTGTACCCCTCCTTACTCATCCTCGTGTATATCTCAAAAGAGTAAGTTTGTCTTCTTTTATGTTCCAGTGGTTGTATGTAACATTATCTAGTCAGAGAATTTCAGTCAACAAAATCACTCGTTATATTTTCTTGACAGTCAGACAGAGATATATACCATTAAATATGGAACAGTCTCACGTTATAAAGGTTAAATAAATCTCCAAGAAACGTTTGCTCGCTTCGATGGTTAGAAATCGGATCATGCGCCCTATTTATGAATCATTCGTTTGAAATCGTTCGTGTGACGGAAGTCACATGCGACGTCATCATTGTCACAATTGACAAAAAGCACTCAAACAACACAAATTCCAAATTCTGACCTAGTAACGGCGTCGCTGTCATCTATGTAGTCGACGACGTAACCCAAGAATGTTGAATTTAAAGTTCATGGCGTAACCTTATCTATAATCGTACCTCATGGAGACCTCATAAAAATGTAGGGGTATTAAAAAAAATAAGAGATAAATAAAACTCGCCGGTATCTGTATTACATTTAGCATAGCTATGGGATTTTGGAGATGGAAAATAAATACATATGTTTACTTCTTAGACTCTTGGGAGGGCTAGTTCTATCTATTATTAATGAAACTAAAACAAACTCCATTCGAGGACAAATCCCATTCGATTACTTTAGTACTATTAATTTCAAAACATGATACATAATGATTCTCAATACCCATCAGTACAAAATAGATAGTCCTCTCCTAACCTTTTAGCAACACTTTGTTTTTTTTTGCCCCATCCATGGAGTTATTATTCAGTAATAAATTCCTAGTTGTATTTTATATTTTAGACAAAGCCTCATTATATGTTTGTTATTTGTGTACGAAGTTTGGGAGACAGATAGTTACCAAAGTATTTTTATAGGCAATTGTGATTATGGTCTTTATATTGGTAAAAATAGTATGTTATAAACCCAATATCAGATTTTCTGCCAAATAGTATTGTTACTCCAGATATTGGAAGGACACCCCAAAGGCATAGACAACCAATTCATAGACGATCGATAAGCAATTTCGATGGCAAAATAATTTGTGGACGTTCAATGCGAAGATAGTTAAGCTCACCTGCCAAAATGCCTCATTCGTGTATTTATTATTTACGTATGGACAACATAATAAGCTAATGATGTCCTATGTTTTTTGCGTAAGCTTGGATAAAACTTGTATACTCGTATAGACGAGTAATTAAATTAGTCGAGACTCGAGCTCGCTGAATAGTATTCATTAACTTAATACTTACTTATTAATTATTTTATTTTATCGTATTTTTATCAATAAAAAAGTATTCTTTGGGTTGAACACTAAAGACTAATTGTCATGTTATTAGTTATAAGGTTCAGTTAAATAAGAAAGTAACATATTAATAATTTCGCGGAAGAGGAAGTAGTTAAACCCGTTCGGCGTGGTCAATACGTTTTGGGTTGTGCTTTGCTTCATTGGAACATTTTTTTTAAATTCAATTTAGCGTGAAGTTTTGATATCAATGTAATTTGGTGTATCAAACACGTAACAAAGGTCAACTTTGCAACTTAGAGCTACATGATAGTGGGCCACTGTCTTCCAGTCTTCTAAATCCATAAACTATTAGGACCTCAATGATTAGGTCAATCTCTTTTGTATTATAAACTCTTGATTTATCTGATGGGTGTATTAGTATGTATGATTTTCAGGGTATAATTCATATATCTCGTCGCAAATCCAAAATTTTTTTTAACCTGTATTTGTTAAGAAAATAAAGGACATAATATTTAAAACAAAACACTACCCAAATGCCAAAGAAAAGCAATACATTGAAATAACATCTGTTGTAATTAGATCAACAATTTACACGTCGACACATACAAACAATTCAGTCTTGTTTTCTACAACTTTTGTTTTACTTGCCCTAATTTCCAATTCAATTGAAACTCTGGTTACTCGTGCGGTACTCATTATACTCGTACGCATGAAATCAGAGTTATTACAATGTTTGCGATTTCCTTTACCAAATCAAGAATGCGTATTTACTTTAGTGTTTTATCTGTGACTACGCGAATATAAAGTAAAGGGAGCCGCTCCATGTGGGCAATGTAGCACCGATTGTCGCGATGGGAGAGGCCTATATACCCAGCATTGGGCGTCGTACGGCTGACATGATATTGATAATAATTATCAAACGAACTATTAGAAACTTTCATGATTTGCTGATTGTATTTTTGTGAAATCATTCACATACCACATTTAAAATGACAAACATATTTACGAGCTGTAATAAAAAGAACATAGAACGCATCCTAAAAAAGGTATCAAATTATAGAACATCCTTTTATCACAAACTTACCGGTCTTATTTCTTCGTAAAGCACATAAATCCGTGAGATCGCGAGGAACAAATAGGGCTGCACAAACTGTGCCTCGGGGACCTCTATTTTAAGGGGAGAATAAGTACCACTTCACAATTCGTTGCCGTAGGCGTGAGAATGTAACTGTTATATTGAAAAATATATTTGACCTATATCTCCTCCATGCTGTTCTGAGAATCAAACATAGGTTTATCAGCCGTTTATCAAACCGCGCATGGAATTTTCACTTACGGTATGTGAAATGGAGAAAAGTAAGAAGTGAAAGATTGTGTAGGCTTTTCTTTCAAATATTAGTTTGGGCTCTTTCACTTGTAGCTTTTGTAACCTTGCGTTACTCGAAACCCTGCTCAACCCCTGTGACTTAAATGCGATTATCGAATACATGTATGTTATGTTGCTTGCATTTCCTGGTCTATTTAGAACGTATAGAACTTATTACTTGATCCGCCTTCTTATTTAGAGGAACTGCAGCTCAATAAAAATCTCAGTTTGTAGTAAATGAGTTTCTTCTGAATAAGTATCACATATTTTTGCTTTTAAATTTTTATTTAATGTCTGCAATTTTATAAGTGTTAAATATTTTTGTAACAACTTTAAAGTTTACCTTTAATTTGTTTACCATGTTTTGATCAGAAGATGTTTCTTCTGATAAAGATATATGTTTCTCGCAATAATATGCTTTGCGTGTTTCACACTAAAATACCGAAGCGATACAAAGCACGTAATCCTTCAATCGTCAAACCAAACCAGCTCTACAAAGGAATATCCGAAGTATTTGTCCTGCAACTGCTGGATAATTCCAGAATCCCGCTTTTAAATCCAACACGGACCACCTGGTATTGAATATTCCGGGCGATACCACAGTACATAAAAGCAGTAAGTATCTCAGTTAAGCCTTTTTCTTGTCTTAAAAAGATCGCGAACAATACGCCATGACACAGTATAGCTAATGCTCCCCCCCCCCCCCTCCCCCCCTTTCAAACAGACAAACTCACATTGCGAATCGTAGCTATTGCCACAAAGTACATAAGCGGCATCAATACTTTGTGCCATTGCTTCGCTTTTAAAATATGTATGGATTTTACGTTTCAAAAATCTTTGGATAGCGAGAAAATGGCGGGAACTACCTACTACGCGTTCACGATTGTCGCTACCTCCCGGCCCGCTTCGTCATACCGCACCCCTTTAGTACTCTTAGCACGAACAGCTATCGAGAAAAAAAAGCGCGTAAAAGTACTCGATGGAGTATTTCTCTACGGAACATCTCATTTCGCTTTTCGGCGGTAGATAGCGCTGTACAAATTTCCCATACAAAATTACTTTATCGAATGTTTCTACGCGCGTTATTTTTTTCGATAGCTGTTCGTGCTAAGGGTACAGATAGCAAAGCTTAATTTTTGTTTCTATTGATTTATTATTTACGTTCGTTTCTCATAGTGAGACGTGAGTGCATTTGTTGGCCGTTCTTTAGTTATATTCATTCTGTGCCGATACGGTGCACTCGAAGATATCGACGGATTTAATGCGTCCTCAGGTCGGACGTAATCTCTTTTATAGGATTTTACACGTCTACGAAGCCGTTAAATTGGATTTTAATTGTAGAGTATTCGCAGCAAACGGTTGTGATTGCGACATTCTAATGGAAAATGTTCTTTATGAACTAACGAGCCAAATAAAAAGAGACATTTATTAATTTGTAAATAAGTTGTGTAAAAAATATTTAGGTAAGTAAATTAAAGTTATTTAGAACGAACGGACGAGTAATTTGTTTTGTGTAAGCCAGTAGTAAAATATATTATCATCGTTAAAAGTTAAAATCATTTGACGCGGCGGCGGCGGCGAGCAAGCTATTTTGCACCGGTGTGGTTGATTGTACATACATTGTGTTTCTGAGTTTTTTAGATTCATAAATAAATAATTCAAGCCTTTTGTTAATTGGTGACGTCAACATAAAACAAGATTCTATTTGATCTCATTCAAACTTCGCAAGAACAATAATTTTTTTCTTAAAGTTCAAATAATTTCTGTGGGAATTCCGAATTCTGCGTAATTTCAGTTCTTTGAATAGTTCCCTTTGTAAAATGGAACATTGTTTTACAAACCAAATTCAAGTAAAACCCGAGTTTTGTTTAACCGAAATAGTTCTTTACATTGATAAAGTTCAAACAATTTGTAGAACAAATATTCCACTTTATAATTAAAAAATGGTTTTAAATTTAAAAGAAGTGTTTAAAATTTAAAAGATTGGATTGTACTTCATACTACCGTTCGTACAATTGTTTTTAACTGCTATCCTGCTACCTTACCTATAACATATGAATACTTTACATGATTTTGAGTAAAAATACTTATAAATAACCAAATCTGAAGAGAAATCAGTACCCTTAGTGTCTAGACACACTATGCCGAAGTTACGGTACCGAAGTTCAGCGGCAACTTTTTAATAGGAAAAAAAAACGCTACGTAATTTTCGGCAGATGTGTTGATAAAAAGCAATGCAGGCGGAACTAGGCCGAACTTCGGCATAGTGTGTCTATTCACTTAGCAACGAACATCTATCGAGAAAGCACAAATTTCCCATACAAAATTACTCAATCGAATGTTTTTACGCGCGTTGTTTGTTTCGACAGCTGTTGCTAATGGTACTGAAGTACTCGCTTAAAAAGAATTATGACAATTTTGCCCACTTGCTCAACTATGTGTTGCCGAAGGAATTGTCACCTTATGACAATAGAATTGTTCAATAAACTACCAATGGCAATGAAAGACTTACCAGTGAAACAATTTAAATGTGCGTTGTATCGATTACTAACGGACAAATGTTTTTATAGTGTAAGGGAATTTATTAATTCTAAAATTTTCATAAAATCAAACCAATCTTTTATTTATTATGTATTAGGTATTATTGTTATTAAAATAATTCTGTTCGGTGAATGATTCTTGACCATGCTTTGTTTCTTTCATTTTTTAATTTTTATTTATGATTATTTTGCGACATTGTTAATTTACCATTATTATAGACCCATATCTAATTTTCATACCAATATTATTTGGTTAAATGTGAGAAACGATACTAATTAATGGTATAACCTTGTACTGACCACATTTACAGCAATAAAGAATTGATTTATTTATATAACGGTTGGTTCTCATGATTTTACGGTGATTCTATTGTGAGCTCTTACGCAATTTCCGTACTTCACTATTTGGATTTTTTACTTGTCACCATTTTCGCCAAAAGTCTTTGTTAAAAAGTCACCAAAGAGGCGAAGTGTGAAAATATCACCAAATAAAAATTGAAATTTCACAGCGTATTGAGCAGCTGTTTAACTTCGTCGAGGAGTTTCTTTTGCTCTGATTAATTTGAATCCCGCCTCCGTATTCATAAGGGAGGAAGGCTCTATACAACTTTTGGACTTTTTTCGCGTGTATCGATTTGTAAGCTAAGTGCCCATGTTAGATTGTTAGGAACCGAGGGAATTGAAAATATTTGGTAAGTACTAACATTTTTCTGCTTTCGACAAACCAGTTTAGGGAATTCTATCAGCGCAAAATAGGCTACATATCAACACGCTTCTAACTAACTTTGACACAAATCAAAATTCATGTGCCTTTTTTCTGAATTAATATTTGGGAGAAACTACACCTACTTACTTACGGCCTTACCACAAAAGAATTTAAAACACTGTTTAATTTAGACAGCGTTTAAATGTGATGCCGTCTCTTTCAAACAATATTGTCAAAAGAGTGACAGCATCACATTTAAACAGTGTCTACGTTAAACCCTTGTTGAACAGTGTTTAAAAATCTTTTGTGGTAAGGTTGTTAGTTTCTATTTTCAAAATAATCCGAATGTTTTTTCGGGCGGCCCCATATTGTAAGAAATTTCTGTCAGAAAAATGCTGACGCTCGCCGGACCCATCCCGCATACTATCAGACATTTTGATCCGGTAATTTTTGTGCCCAGTCGTGTTTAATACGCCTATCGAATAACATGGATGAAGACACGTTATTGCTCTTAGCACACCGGATAGCACCTCTGCCGGACGTTTAATTTTTCTGATGGAAATGGTGGGAGGCGTGTTTGCCATACATTTTGTACCAGGCCCCGCAGACTATCAGATATTCGCAAAACAAATGTTTTTATAGTGCCAATCAAAATATAATCAGGAAGCATAGGATTAACGTTATGCGATTAACATATTATAATGCTCACTAAATTTATGCGAATATACCAATATGCGAAAAAACTTTATGCCGTACCTGTTATGCCAAACCATATTATGACTAAAAGTATGCGAGCAAAACCGCACCCAGTTTTCATTCCTTCATTAGAGGCAGTATTCTTTAGAACGATCATGACGATGATAAAACACACAACATACATCATTCTCATCAAAATGTGAGCTGACAGGTCTAACAGAATTATAAGTACCAAACTTACTTCGGCTTGATTAACTTTATATAACTTCATTATTTGTTGAAAGTTTTCTTTCGGCGTATAATGGCGACGATCGGTTTCAATAGCAATTAATTCACCGACTTCTGCTCAAATACTGTAAATACAAATGGTGGCGGGTTTTTATTTTATTTAGCGCTGATTTTTCAATCCTCAGTTAACAGATATCAGTCAGTTTAAATATTAACCAAATATAATAAAAGTCATTCTAAAACTGTGACAGACAAAGTGAATGACATATATTTTTAATTTGGCGGTATAATACACTATCAAAAGGATAAAGCTTTATCCTAGGCATTGAAAAATCAGCCCTTAGTTAGGTAGTACACAAAATTAATGAATTTGTTCAATTGATCAAACTGAAAAACTTCCTCTTAGAACCGTGGGTCGAAAATCACACGATTGATTTCTTATTGGACACGGTCTGGAGTATTAAATTTCACCGTCTAGTGCCGGTTAGTTTAAACCTAGATTGAACTGTATACCTAGCAAAGTTTGTTTCGTTGAAGCTGCAAACCCCCACAATTCACGTTGTTTCGACTGACCAGCTACAAAGCATTTTCAACTCTAAATCGGCAACGGACGGTTCATTTGATCCGTTGTTAAAACTTCGTGGTTGGTCTTCCTCGTGTGGCTTGTTAAATTTATAAACTCGAAATTCCAATAACAGAAATCTGTCGGGTTTAAACAAACTGAGCTTAGCCGCACACACATAACTAACGACTCAGCCAAACTTTGGCCATCCCGCTACTAAAATTTCAATGAATTATCAATACTTTTTAATTAATTTAGGGGAGGATTGGGAGGGATAGAAACAATTGTTTAAGAAATAGACATTTTATATTTTCCATTTATTTTCCCCCATCCGAGTTTTAATGAAATAATTATATTAACTATTTGATTGGATCAGGCGTCACTTGGCGGAAGTCCCAAACCATTGTGAAAAGAGAAATATATGTAGCTTACTCCCGCAAAAAATACAAGGTGTTACAAAAATACCCCTAATGCCGAATATGGTAGATAGGGACCGATTTCGCGATTTCAGAGTTGGTCCCATAGTAAAAGTTGTTCAGTTTGATGGTCTCTATATAACATATTCGGCATTAGGGGTATTTTTGTAAGTATATGCAGGATGCACCGCCCGCCCGCCCCCAAAAAAATGCACATGCACACCACAAAAATATCAGTGCACAATACTTGCATTTAGCAAGACAGCGACACACCTTGCACCTTCACCAATTAGACTACTCTACATGTGTTTCGCCACAACCCGGAGCATCCTCAGGAGTTAGTTCGTGCGTAATCCGCATCCTGCATATTGTTTTTTTGCGGGAGTAAGCTACATATATTTCTCTTTTCATAATAATTATATTAACATTATAACAAACTAACAATAAATATTAATTTTATCACATCGTATAGAGTTGTTAGTTTAACACAAAATGTTCAATATTAAACGAACAAGCCGTCCTGAGCAAATTTAATTTGTAGAGATACTGTACGGCGATAATATTGAGGCTAGGTACTGAATACAGATTACATAAGCCTTCGACTCTGATTCTGAGTTTACATAATATTACAGATATGAAACGAAACTTTATTAGTGCCTATACTTAAATTAAATATATCCATAGTATTAATATGTGATAGATTTACAACTTTATAAACAAGAAACAGGATTCGTAAAAAACATATGTTTATTTTTTATATTTTGTTTTAGGTATGGACGCCAAATACTGCTTCTTAAATCAAATCCGATTTCGACAACCAAGTGACATGAAATTAAAAGGTTAGTATGTTCTCTGAAACTCATGAAGGTCTGTCATAAATTGAGGACAGGCATCTCTAATGACGCGTCATTAAATCGAGCCTGCTCAATATCAACCCCTTAGACAACTTTAATTATTTCACGGTAAGAAGCATCGGTATCGCTTGTGACTTCTGATACCTAAGTTATTAAATTAATTATAATACTTTGACAAAATTTAATCACTATTTAGTCATCGTTTGGTTATACAGAACTTATGGCCTATCTGCTGCGAAATATCTCATCTATGATATTTCAGTTGACAAAAGTCAGCATATTTTTTTGTATTAATGATGTTTTTAAAAACATAACTGTGTTAAATTTAGATTTTTCGCATTCACAATGCTATTTTTATATTAAGATAAATAATATTTCTAATATTAACAGTTATGTTAAGATAAATAATATTTTTTCTAATATTATTTATCTTAACATAACTGTATTTGCAAATATTTTTTTCATTATCAGTGACGGTTTTTTGACCACTACTAAAAATAGATAGCAGTACAACGTGTTCTGCCCAAGATTTTCTTTTCTTTTGCTAATTTTCAAGTAAAATACATGAATTGGTATAAACATCCAATTGTAAGTCAGTAAAAACAGACATAACTTTTGATTTCCATCAGCGTATTGAAAAACATTACAAGATCAACTTTTCCGAAGTATCTGTGGCTCAGCGTTTCTGCGCGCGTGCCGTATCGAAGTATCGGCGTATTCAAATTTATGCCAACAGTATTTTTCTCCTGCCAAGCTTCTCGGCGACAGACGGAAATATAAAAATAGCATTGTGAAATGCAAAAAAACTAAAATTTAATCATTATGGAGATAAGTAATCTTGAAAAGTAATTTGAAGCTTTCATAAACCTATTCAATGAGGGTAACAACTGCGTAGCTCTACCATGAGTTGATGCTAACTGTTTTCGCTACCGAAAACTATCGGGTATACCGTAAGTGGTTGCATACCACACAACGTTTAGGTTAAAACAAAACTTATATAAAACATTTTCAGAGTAATAGTAGTGAGAGATGGGTTTGTATATTTTATAAATAAATAAATAAATATTTGACAACATCACATACATTGCTCTGAATCCAAAGTAAGTAGCTAAAGCACTTGTGTTATGGAAATCAAAGACAATGGTGGTATCACAAACACCCAGACCTGAGCCAATATAGAAAAGTTCGTTTTCTAAATTGACCCAACCGGGGATCGAACCCGGGACCTCAGAGATGGCGACACTTGAAAACCGGTGTACAAAGCCACTCGACCACGGAGGTCGTCGAATATTTTGAATATTTTGAAACATGACTACATTTATAAATTAACCTTTTGAGCGCCACGGTCTTAAAAAACATTACCTTTCCCTGCCCTCCACGCCACGACTTTATTAGTTCTTTTTAATAAAGTCGTGGCGTGGAGGGCATGGTAATGTTTGTCATTTATAGAAGACCGTGGTGCTTAAAAAGTTAAAATCCAAATGCATTTTTGTTAAAATAGGAGATAATTGCAGGTAGAAAATAAATAAAGGAAAGTTGAATATATTTATTTTTTTATCAACTTTGACTTGTACTATTACTTTATTTAACTTTTGAAAAGTGAATGTAAGCTTCCTTTCACTCTGGACCTAATAAATTACAGACGTGCCACTCTAACATTCACGAACTGAAATTCAAAGCGTTTTCACGATATCTTCAGTTTACGTGTGAACACATGAAATGTAACGGCCGCGCTGGCCGAAAATAAAAGGGTACGTCCGTCAGTTTGATCGGCCGGCCGAGCCGTCCGAATAAATACAATTTTATTTCGTGCTGACTTTTTTAGCAATGGCTACAAAATTATTTGCATCAGATAAGTTAAAAAAGTAATTATTGTCAATAAATAGCAAGAAGTCAATTTATACAAGTTTCATAACTTTTTCAATTATTTGGTGTTTATTATTAGGTATCTACAGTCATAATTATTATGATTTTATCAAACATTATTTTTACCTATTATAACATTTAGATATTAGTGAACCAATAGAAATAACGGGGATTTCCTTTTTTATAAGTATTTAGTTGGAATCATAGGTTTCAAAAGATTTACATTGATTTAGGACAAGTAATTCCAATCCACAGAATTAAATTCGCGTATTCACAATACCTTTATATTCAAGCGAAAATGTAAGCTCTTATTATTTAGGTAGAAGGTTGAAAGCATTCTACTTTTCTTCAATCGATTTCTCACTTCAACGAAGTTTACCTGTAAGTACCTACTCTGAAAAACTGTAACACGATAATGAATTCGAATCGTTCTCGCTGAGTAGTTTAACGTGCGAACGCATCAAATGTTACGATACGAGCCTTCGGAATTGGACGGAGCGCTGCGCTGTGCGATTGGCAATGAACCTTTTTGAAATGAAACACGCACCAGTTTCGTTTTATATTCAGCCAGGTGACGCCTGAAGACCTACATCTAGGGTTAAACGAACAATATGCGTTTCTATTTCAAGGTTGACTGTTTAGATGTATGAGTAGTGAGTTCAACCTGAATAACGCTTGTGAAGTAAAAAAGGTGCTTGATGTAAAGACATATACTAGTTTCAATGTTTTATAGCGTAACTTTCTACGGATTTCAGGGCAGGCAACAAGATTGGAATATGTACTTTCTATTATTATCAATGAACAGGCGAGCATTTTATTTTCTTAGGAAACAGATTTTCTTTAAAAGATACGAACACTGCTTCTACTATTTATTTATTAGTCAACACATAGTCAAGCAAGTTTCAGAAAATTATTAGTAGTTACTTAACCAGATTAAAATTATAATCCAATAACTATACATCAAAGAAAGGCGAACACAAAAAACAAGAGTTATGCTGAAGCTAGCAGTACATACCTACGCGTGTGTGCGCGGGGTCCGTCTCATCTGCATGGGATGGTATTGTTCGAAGGCACTGATTAATATTCAGTGTGCTGACCACCCGACCGCGATATTGTGGTTCGATTCCCGGCCTGGCCTATTCAGGCTTTGTTAACTCAAATGGGATGCGTTTCATGCTTTGTCCACGAAAAGGGTTGTGTCCTGAACCTTGCTAAGGCTACAATATATATATATATATTTTTCAAATATCATAAAAAATATAAATTACATCATATAATATAAAAGTAGTTATATTTTTCATAGTATATCACTAGTAGTGGTCTTTTCAAGGAATGATAGAGTGATACCACAGGGTAAACACAAAACTTCTGTGATACCAATAGTTAAATAAACTTAACAACAATTTCCGCCTTATTACGACACAATAAATAAAGCTTAAACAATAAAAATGTAAAAAAAACTCCCAATTTGTGAACTGGTGGTAGAGTGAGCGGCGTATTTTATTTATAAGTATGTACCTATACTGATAAATTTATCACGATTAAATATGCTACGAAATTTCAAGTACTAAAGTTAAACGTCTGACATTTTTAAGACTTAGACACTAATCTCGTAAATGAAAGAAGCCATTATGGTTACGAATGACTCGAGAACAACTTTGGGCATTGTGCGAAGAATCGGTTGTTTTGTGTAAAGTTGTAAAGTGTACTTTGTTGCTTCTGTTGTGTTGTGGCCGAGGGTTGTCATGTCGACAGTGAATGGTGATATTGATAAAACGGCGTTTCGAGAAATAATACTGCAGTTTGTGTAAATGTTGAAGTGTTGTTCTGTTAGGCTCAAAGACCGAAATCGCTCATTAATAAAAAAAAAATCACAACGCGTTGTGGTCACTGTCAAAAATCCACAACGCGAAATTCGTGTCACGGATCTCATAAAAACGCCCATGAGGCGTTGTGGTAATCACAGAAAAACCATAAAGCATGCGTCGTGGTCATCATACCAAACGACAACAATGCGTTGTGGCGATGTAGAAAAGCCTTGTTGACGCGTGTGGAATAGAACCATGATATAAGTAGAATACGATGCACTGTGATCTGCAATATCTGTGCGTGGGTCTTACAAGTATCATAATTTTGTGGTAGATATCCTTATAAACTATTTTTGTCCTTCATTAAGTACTAGGCAGAAAATTTAAGTAACTCGTAATAAAAGGACATAATATTTTGCTATTTATTAGGACTTTATATTTAAAAAATTACCTACTACAAACTAGCTTACTTAAAATTATAAGTAATTGGAAATTCAACTTACTTACTTAAATAATTACCACCTGCCGTCGTGTTATGGTTGCACCAACTACTGTTCAGAACGCGTCATGGCTGTTTTTCATTGCTAATGAATTTGGGTATGATGGCCATGACGCGAATTTTATTTTGTAGTGCTTCTGTGTTTACTACGACGCGAATTCCGCGTTGTGGATTTTTGGCAGTGACCACAACGCATTGTAAACATTTTTTCGCTTAGTGAGCGATTTCGGTCTTTGAGTCTAATATATCCAACGCCAGTTAAGAATACCCTGATCAGTCGTTTATTGTCGTTTCAACGATGCGTATCGATATTGATAACGACATTAACGACCCAGCACTAGTGTTTAAACCTCAAAATAACTTCCACAGTTTGAACAGCTATTGTTGAAGTTTGTGAAAAATGTCTGTTATACTTTAAGCTCGGCTACAACGCCCATGGAGATAAATTCCGGCGTGCTTTCACAACTCCGTGGTTCGCTTTTTATAGAATTACATTGTTATCTATACAATTTATAAGGTCTGGCAATCTGTCTTGATTAGCTGAATATAATTTTCAACGTGATATATTTTCTTAACGCTATTTTTACTTGGTGTGAAAAGTGTAAGAGAGGTATTTGACCTCTTTTATAAACCACGTTGAATACCACAATTCAGTCGGCTAATTATCTTACGTACACTTATTTTTACTGTTACGGCACGACTACAATTCAAACAATTTAAAAACAATGACGCTAAATGTGATAATACAGACAATTTACTACCATCATTCGCTAATTTACTCTGAAACTAATCAGGCAAAACAAAGAGAACTCTATTTACCAGTATCTTAGTTTCATAGTCGTTTGTCCGCGTTATACAATATGTAACAAAAACCCTGTCCGATCCGTGAAGGGGTTATTAGGTATCTAGTTTCGATTCTATTCACGCAATCCGCTTTGATTAATGAGTAAAAAAATTTTTCCCTGGGTAAAATAAACTAAAAAAAATAAAAAATGGGGAACTCACATTGCAACACTGACAGCGAAATAAGCTTATGACAAGTAGTGACGTCATGACGTTTTGCTATTGTGATAGGGATGTTACTCATTGAAAATTTCCCACGTTTCGAGGAGATTTGGGTACTAAAAGTTCGTCAAAAGGTTTAATTTAAATAACGACAGAATTTTCATTATTAGTTATTAGTTAGCAAAAAAAGTTTTTCTATAATTTTCTTGGTCACATTATTGGTACACTTTTATGCCCCTTTCGGATCTGACATGTGACTGTGACTGTTACATATTGTATATGTGGTCCGAATAACCATTCGACATTGATACATAGGCCGCCCCATAATATATCCCACAGGACCCCTATCCCGTTTTTGTAGTCCCACAAATAAAGACGCTGCATTATTTTACTACAAGTAAGGATGTGATAAAATAATATTTTGAGGAATCCGTTCCAAGAAAAAGGTTTGAGCAACCATTTTGTTTTTACATGAAATGGCCAATGGGAATAACTTTTATTTCGTTTTGTAAATAAGGAAAAGTTTTGCAAATAAATATAATAATTTTACTGTCTCATCAAAATAGCAGGCTAATGCAAAAATTATCTATCTCAGACCTACATATTTTTAGCTTTTATTAGGTAGCAAACAAGTTACTGCTGTCAACCTACTTATATGACGACCTGAGTGGTGCAGTGGTCAACATGCCGGTCCACCACGCAAGAGGTCCCGGGTTCGATTCCCGGCCGAGCAGAAGTTAAAATGATGAATTTCAATTTCTGTGACGGGTCTGGGTGTTACTATGTATAATATATATATTAAAAAATATATGAGTAGTATATCAGTTGTCTAGCCTAGCACCCATATTACAAGCTTTGCTTAGTTTGGGGCTAGATGGCGCTGTGTGAAATTGTCCAAGCATTTATTATTATTTATTATACAGTCGTAATCTTAAAGCTTTAGCAAGGATATTATTTATGACAGTCATTTTGTTTATCTATCAAAAATTACATTTTAATGTAAACATTATTGGTCGAGTTCGCCATATTTTTTCGCTTAATACTCTTTAGTAATTATGTGCAAAATTAATTTAAACACCTCTATCTGCACGTAACATAAGTCCTCCGGAATCCTTCTTCCATCAACAAAGCCGGCGGCATTGAACGCTTCTTCGAAGCGTGAATCAAAGAGCTTCTTTTGCGTGTTCCGGCCCGGAAACCGATTATGTCGTCACAAACGACTGACCACGAAGGCACAGGAAACAGTGGTGATTGTCGTCTTTAAAAAGTTATAAAACCAATTTTTTTTTAGTTTGTCTTAAGTTTTTTCCAACTACTGCTTAGCCAAAGCAACTAACAACCTTCAATACTTCGGATAGCTACAGAATAGATATTATTAGAGCTCAAAGTATTATATTGGACAAACAGGGGTTTTGGACAGATAGTTATTTTTGAGCGCGTTGGTTTTAAGAGCGCGTAGTCTGCACACTAGCGCCGCCATTGGAAAAAAAATCATAGTGCTTAAATAAAGACGAAATTGTGAAATATCTCTCTGTAGTGCATTCCGAAGAAGCTTTGTGGTACTTTTTATCGCTTAAACAATATTTTCTAGCCTGTCATTTAGTTTAATGGAGTTATTTGCGATAAGCGGCCACTTTTAACAATAAAACTTTAGTAAGTCCACCCGTGCGAAGTCGCGGACGGAAGCTAATGTTAAAATGTCAAAACTTTTTTTCAATATTAAAATAGGACTTATTGACTGAAATAACAATGGGAGGGATACTTAACTGACAAAGAGAGAAATTAACCTACCCTTATTGAGCACATAGCAATGAGATAAATTATTGTTATGTAAGTTCTTATATACGCCGTGACCTTATCTATCACAGACAGGGACTTAATTCATCATACATGTTAAGATGGTTCGGGGCGATATTGAACGTAGATCAAGCTTCGACGTAACACAATATGTAGATATAAGGATGTAGGCGTATGGGGAGGTTATATGAAGATAATCCAAAATAACATTTCACTTCAAATGATTTCGTAATATAATTTAAGTGTAAAAAGATTTCGTTAAGATTTTCTTTATTATTGTAAAAATTGGTATGCAAATTATATAAAAAAAGTACAGTAGAGAAAGCTGGAAGACGGTGAAATTTTTATGTAAGCAAAAAAAATATGTGCTCTATACGGTTTATTTTAATAAAAGAGTACATACTCACGTGCTTTACCACTTTGCAGAAAAAAACGTATTTATTAATCAGTGTGATCAGACCAATGGGTAATGAGACTGTGGCGATCGATAATTTCCTAAATCTTTTTTCCTAAAAGAGGTTTAAGTATTTATTTTCCAACATCAACATTGTGCAACAGTAAACGCTTCTTTTCGTTGATTCAGAATATACTTGGTTCAGACCTAAACGGATGAAGATACCCGACCAGGAACAATGTGCGCCGTGACCCGAAATGTTTCATTCAAACCTTTACTTCGCAGCCCATTCAAGTTACAACAATGAACTACTTTGATACCTACTGCCGTAAGAATCCTACTATAATATTAAAAATGTGAAAAGCATGTTTTTGGACGTTTATATGTTTGGATGTTTGTTACTCAATCACGCACGCCTTAACGGGTTTAGATGAAATTTGGCACACAGATAGTTTATACAGGGATTAAAACATAGGCTACTTTTTATCCTGGTCGAAGATTCCCTAGGGTCCACACGGACGAAGTCGCGGGCGGAAGCTAGTGTTAAATTTTTATGCGGTGTATTTTAACAAAGATAAGAAAAACGGAAGTCAAATTCTGTATTGTATTTGCTTTATCTTATTTTCGTTTAAAAAGGTTTTTATGATGCCATCACTTTGTTATGCTTCTTTAGTTCATAGGTTTTGGCCCCGTACTACAACCTCTTAAAACTTGCTAGTTTTCTGAATGGCTATCAATGTAAATGCTATACAGCGAGAAAGAGGTGTAACTATAGCAATTCATAAACCTGCCAAGTTTTAAGAGATTGTAATACCCCCCTAAAGGTTCTACATTACGTTGTTCAAAGTAATAACTTTGAAGAAATGGACTGGATGGCAAACGCAAAGATGATAAGTTTAATGATACATAAACTACAGTTGCGAGAGGTGAAATTATGGTGAAGGTAAGCCGTTCTACAAAAATGTTATGATCTGCATAGTGAATCGGTCGGGTGGGATTTTTAAAAGGTAAGCCGATGGGAAATCGGCTTGTATGGACCCTTCACCACTGATAAACTATGTAGGTAATACATAGTTTTCCGAAAGCTGTTTGTCTCAAGGGCCTACGATCTTATCTTTCGTAAACACGATTAAATATAACCCAAACCAGGTGTTAAGACCAGTTTAAATCAAAGATTCAAACTAAAATAGCAGGAAAATAAAAGGTACCTGTAAACTTTTTTTTTTTTGATTATTAAAGTAAAGAGCCAGTATTTTAAAGCAATGCTACTGAAAAGACGCCGCAAACTAAAGGTTCTATTCTTACAATTCTCCGGGGCTAAAGTTAAACGTTGAGTGACTAACAAAAGGAAACTCCGTCAGTTAAACCAAAAGCTCCGTCTGGCAAACAACTTTAACTGGACTGCTTTTATCGGGCGCCTCGGGTAAGTTAAAAACCTGGGTCAATATCAACTATTGCCGATCGTAAAACCTGAAAAAACTAAGTACTTAAATTATTCTTAATTCAGTTAAGCTCACATAAGAATCATTTTCGAATCGTTATTTTATTTAGCCTACTTCAAGACGTCTTTTAGCTAAGAAGAAGAATTAACTCTCCAATCAAAAATAACTTTACCGAGTTTTTTTTTGTCGTTGTCAAAAACTACAAAGTCAAACAACGTAAACAAAATATTTAGACACCGCGCTTGCATACTTTAAAAGTAGTTTAAGTACGAGTATGTAAAATAAAGCGCGGAAGTTGATAAAGTAGTAATTTTTTACATTGGGAACATCAATTTATAATCGAAATATTTATTAGGCCAAAAGCCACGAGGTCATACAGTAGTCTATCATCTATTGTAAACTTTTCAGTAGAAGCTTTCGTTCTTAATAACTTGAATTTTCATTGGTTATATTTGCGTGTGTTACAATACAATTCAACAGGGTGGCAATTAGCTGGAATTAAAGCCCTAAAGTTCAGGGCTTTATTATATCTGATCAAAGCTTCGATTAATTCAGTACTGTACCAGCACTTTAGAACCAATTAAGACCTCAAATGATTGAGCATTCTGTAAATGATGTACTCAATAAGACAGTACACACTCAAATTGATTCGTCTTACGCAAATTCCTTATTAACTATTACAGACGGGCGAGCTATTGAAGGTTATTGACCTTGTTGGGGTTACACTATCACGGGTTTAGCCCTAGTGGTACCAGATGTTTGTGATAAACTGTATAATGGATCGGGATTGAGTTTGCGTAGTTTGGAACAAAATAAATAATCAAACGAATTAAAAGTATTCCAAAGTATACTTAACCTAAAAGTTTGTTCCGCTTTGGTTCATTATAATAGATTGTGTGACATCAGCCATTTTTAATGTCCCTACTGCTGGGGCACAGGCCTTCCTTATGGGTGGATAAGGAGGATGGGCCATAACCCACCACATAGGCCTAATGCTGATTGGTGGGTATTCGGGACCAACGGCTTAAGTGCCTTCCGAAGCACGGAGGATCTCGAGATATTAAACGATTGGTCACAACACAAGTAGTAGTTTTAATGTTGATATTGATTTTGATTTGATTTTATTTAAGGTTTCATTGACGTGGTCACGGATTTCTACCACCAAAACGTCAGTTACAAAAATCTAATAAAACTCAATAAAAGCATTGAAAAACCTCAAAATCGTAATTCATTGTAAAAGTATTTTAGTCCTTGTACATTAGTGAGATGGCGCTGGCTTGCAGCGAAAGAGTTGATATATACTAGGAGAAATTCGACGTTCCCTCTACTGACTCGGTAGCTCAGCGGTCAGAGCATTGGACCGGATATCAAAAGTTCGCGGGTTCGATTCCCGTCCGAGAACATGATCTGGTGCGAATCGTATTTTTTCAAGTATATTATTTGGTATTATATAAAGATAGAAGATAGATCCTAAAATCTCAAAATTTAAAAGTGTTTTACTTTAATTAATAGATGCTTTTACTCCTCAACTATTAGCGGATTCTAAGTCTATGCTTTTACCAAAGTTTAAACTTATGATCGCAGCCATATATTCTCTTTTAGACATGAACGCTTTTGTACGGCTCTCAGGCAATATTAGATGTCAGTGTTCAGATTTATGAGAAGTATATTGCGCGTTATTAGATACCGAGAAAGTCGTGATGCGTACTCATTTCGTAACGATCGTTTTGATTCTATGGCCTTCGGATGGATTAGAAAGATTTTTTAAAATAAATTTAAGATGTCTTAACATTTTACCTTTGATTATTTATATGTCTTGATAGAATGTTGCGCTTTTAACGTACTAAACCAAACAGGCCAACTTTTTTAAGATGGTGTGCGTTTTTAGCATCGCCACGTCCAAAGAGTATTGTAATAAAAACAATGGCCGCGTCACACTACTTACAATGTGTGTGTGTTTTTATCAGCCAACAGTTGGCTGATATTTTTTTCGACGCGTTCGTAGCTTTGACTGTGTATCTAGGCATATAAATAATCAAAACATTTTACATGCACATGTTTTTTTAATGTAAAATATCATGTGCATCTTGTGATATCTTTTGAAAAGTAACTGTACTCTAAGCCGGGTCCTATTTATTTTTCCGTGTATTGTTCTTATGCTGCTAGAATAATAACCTTAGAAAATGCTCCTGCATTTGCATGACCAACTCGGATATTGCTTTTTAATTCATCAACGCCCGAGCGGCCGTATTGTATTAATTGTTGTATGAAATGAATACTGCGTTCCTCGGTTCTGTACATAATTGTAGCTTAATTCATATCGTCGTTAAAACACATGTTCCCTTAATTATCGTTCGTTCTCTTTGTTTATGCGTCAAGTCCCGATGTTTCCACTCCACGGCTCGAGCAATGCTTACACGGTTGGTTTCTCTCACAAAAAACAATCAAATTTTACCTTCAGTCTAAAATTAGAATTTAATTAACTTTTAAAAGGAGCCTTAATTAAATTGAATGCTGGTCCTATTAACAAAGTACACTATACGGACCAAAATTGGCATGGCACTTTTCTTCTTGTAGATTATCTTTGGATAATCTAAGTGCCTATACTTGGTAAAAAAATACTACGGTCAAACCAGCGTGATTTATTTATTTTTATTTATAAATCTTTATTGTACATATACATAAAGTAAGGTAAAAATGGCGGACTTTATGCTAAAAGCATTCTCTACCAGTCAACCAACAGTAAACACATAGACACGAATGCGGCACAAACAAAGAAAACTAATATTTACACGCATACAAAATAAATCAATCAAAATTTTATATTTTTCTAATACTTACTTGACTCATTTAAACTTGTAGGTGACACCAACACCATAAAATGAGTAGTAATACAATGTGATTAATTTGTCATTGTCCAACAGATGTGATCAACTTCAGAGCGCTTCCGGTACATTACGATGTATTTTAATCTGTTGCTATCTGTGCACACCATACATTCTCGAGTGAAGTTGCCGCGGACCACTGTCCATTGTCAAATTTATCGCATTGTACTAATCTAAAAAAAAACCCCGCCTGCATCAAAAGGCAAGTCAACTGATAAGATGGAAACAAGAACAAATATTAAAGGCATTCGAACGCATGTATAAATTGATATAATGAATTATTAATATAACTTATCATTTCAAATTTTATGCCTCCTATATATTTTATTTCCTGCCTTTCAGAATTAAAAAATCAAATTGAGAAAGAGAAACCACGATAAATGTTTATATAAATTAAAAAAGGAAAAAATCTTTTAGCCACACCCGACTTCAAAAGACGTTTTTTTAATATCAGATATTCATAGGTACTTGAATAGTAATTATGCAGATTTGAATATTATTTCTTGCTTTTTAGAGCTGTTGCTTTTTTTATAACAATTTTTTAAGGTTTTTTGAAGGAGGTTTTTCTTTTTAATTTTTTTATATCTTTTTAGTTATAGCAATCCGTTCAAGTTTGAAAGATATGAGTTAATAAAGAATATTACATATAAACATACATACATACAAGATACGCGTGAAAAATATAACCCTTTCCTTGCAGTCGGGTAAAAAACATGTTCATTCTTTACAGCACTTAAATAAACGACTGATAAACTTGACCGAACCGTTTCCACTTCAGGCGACTCATTACCCACTACACTTAAAGAAATATTACATCGGTTAAGAAGAAGAAAGTGTTTACCTCTAACATACTCGTCCCTTTGCTTACTTACACTCGTTCAAACATTGAGGCCTTTGACAACAGCGATTAGCGGTGTGACGTCATCGTCGCTAAAACCTACATGATTTCAGACAGATGTTTTTGTTTTGTTTACTACGTTGTTTATATAAGCTGTTGAAGAAACAGTTATAGGGATTTACACTGAATGATGAGCTCGATGGCTCAGTGGTATAGCGCCTGGCTCAGCGATTGCGGAGGTTAAGGGTCATGGGATGGGTGACCAAACATTTATTATCTCGAGCTCCTCAATGCTTCAGAAGGCACGTTAAGTCGTTGGTCCCGGCTGCATTTGCAGTCGTTAGCACCCACCAATCCGCATTGGGCCCGCGTGGTAGGTCATGGCCCATCCTCGTTATCCGCCCATAAGGAAGGCCTGTGCCCCAGTTAGGACATTAAAATGGCAGATGGTCACCCTGAATGATGGTTTAGAATTCATTAACTGAACATTTAATAAAGATTGTCTATACTATTTTTTTCCTATATTCATTGCTCTGATTCCAAAGTAAGTATATTAAGCACATGTGTTATTGAAATAAAAGACAACGGTAATAGCCCAAACACCCACAAGCAAACTATAAAAGGTACGTACTAACTATATATTAGTTGTTCAAAATGTATAAAGACCAAGTAAAATAAACTTGGTAGGTAGTGCTTTCTTTCAAAATCAGTTATTTATTCTGTGTGCTTATTTTACAAACATGCATGTCACCTTTTATCCGCGAAACTATATGTTCGTAACCAGTTACGAATGACGAAAAAATTATCTTTGTACGAAATCCGTTTCGATTTCTCTGTAGTTATAGATAAAAACAAACACGATGGTTTTGACAGACCGATTTTTTTAGCCTGTGCCTTCGCTCGCCCTGCACGCCAGTCGCTGCATTCGTAACCATTACCATAACCTTAGAAGTGGTTCGTGCAATTTACAGAAGTGCCTGTAATTCCGACAACGGCTTACTCGGTAGTGTTGGGAAAATAATGTCTACTCATGCCCGTAAACGAGTCTCTTGATTACGAAAGGAAGAGGTTGTCTAGTGCGAGTCATCGTAAAGTTGGTGAGCAAACTTTTATAGATCATTTAAAGCTCAAGTAATCTAAGTAAACAGGTAAGTACTTCAACAAAATTGTCTAGGTAGTCTAGGTACACACGACAGCACGTCAGGTTATACAGTTAAACTGCGAAAACAGCTTTTATCACGTAAGGCATAAAGGCGGTCTCAAGGTTAGGGTTATCATATCTCAGGATTTGTCCTGAGATCTCAGGATTTTAGGACTTTTCTCAGGATTGGGGCCGGATTTTGAAAATCTCAGGAAATCTCAGGATTTTTCAATGGAAATCGGGCTTTTTCTCCGGACTTTTGATTTTTTCATCTGGTAACCCTACTCAAGGTCAACATGTATAGTCTGAGGTGCCGTCGTGTGTACCTTAACCTCATTTTAGGGTTCCATACCTCAAAAACGGAAGCCTGATAGGATCTCTTTGATGTCCGTCTGTCTGTCAAGACCCTTTATTTCTGACACGCGTGGAGGTATCGAGTTGAAATTAAAACCATTACTCAAGTCTATAGTTCCTTGAAGCTTGTGAAAATTAAAAATTTTTGGTTAACTTAAAAAAATAAACGACTGTTTATGCCACAAAAAACGACACTTTTCACAAAAACACCGATCTTAAAGGCTTTCCATTGACCAGAACTACGAAATTTGGCAAGTAATATCGTCTTATACTACAAGTTCAGGAATAAATCTGAAAACTATACATTTGTAATTGAATCATTAAAAATATAGTATTTATTTAAGTACCTACAAATTAACAGTTAGTTGATTAATTGAACTTAAATTAAGGCGATTAGTGCCCTCACAGTGGCGCCCTTATTATAGTAAATTTATTGCTCGCTAAGTACAAAATGTATCGAAAATTCAAACGTACAGATTGAAGCTAAGATTCTATAGTTTATTTACAAACAAACTTCAAACTTCAAACTTCACATTTTTATTTGCAGACTAAGTGTTACATATTTCTTAAGTTATAAATAGTACTTTTAACTTAGACACTTTGTACAGGTATGGCAAATTAAAATTAATTTAACAATAGGTATGTAATTCAATTAATATTAAATTTTAAATTAACATAAACATTTCAAATTATAATAAAATTGTAATTATATTTTAGATTACCTACCATTACATAAATATTATATATGTTTCGTTTCAAGGTATTCTTTCACAGAATAAAAGCTATTTGTATGATATATAACCTCAGTAAAATATAGTTCGTTGTAGTTGTAGTAGGCAAATGTGCCAAAAGTGGCCACTTATTGCTCTTTTGCCTACTACTACTACAACAAACTATATTTTACAGAGGGGTTTGTTTGTAAATAAACTATAGAAACTTAGCTTATACGTATAAATTTTGATACATTATGTACTTAGCGAGCAATAAATTTAATTATGATGAGGGCGCCACTGTGAGGGCACTAATCGTCTTAACTAATTAGTCAATTTTTTATTTACTTTGAGAAGGTTCCATTCCATTCTCATCGCGCGCGGGTTATACTTTAAATACTTCTGCAATATCCATATTATGTCAAATCCTATTTCTTTCAAAATCATCATTTTTCAATTGATTCCAAGATAAACCCAACCTTTTTCTTTAAAAAAAAAAGACTTAAGAACCTCAAAGTGAAAATTCCCTGAGAAACCTATCGTTAAGTTTATTAACATTTTCCCGCTAACGAAGCTTTTACACAAACGATACCGAGTTTCATAAAAGGCAATTGTGGAAAATCGAAAATCGAGGCCTTCACAGTTCGTTTCACTTTGAAAGGGCTAATCGTCTGTAGACCACCGATACCAAGGAGTTCTGAAGTGTGACGCAAATTATCTGATTGCTGAATGAGGCACTATAAAGATAGGTTACCTACTGTTTGTACGAGTTCGTACTGAACTACAGCAAGTACAGATAATTATACTAAGTATAAATCAGGTCAAGCTACCCCAACACCTGAAATATTTGAAATAAAACACTTTTAACGGATATTATCGCCACATACTGTGCTAGCGCGATGTTATTAAAAGTGTCGAAATTACAGTTTCAATGTCTAGTGCGCGCATAAGCCTAAGCTGTTAATAACTGAAAAATATCCAAAAACAAAAAGCAAAGTATTATTATTACAAAAAAATGCTAAGTTCGTTATGCCAAAGCAAATTAAGATTAACAACATTATGCATAAAAGCGGACAAGAGCTAGTTGGACTCGCGCACCGAGGGTTCCGTACCATCATAATATTATGTAAATACACATTGCCAAAGAAGAATAATTATTGCAGTTGCATTGCATATGATACCCCACATGCCAAGTAGTAATTTAAAACTAATCTAAATTTCAAGTTGGATAGTATTAGTAGTTCTTGAGATATCCAGCTGTGACAGACAGATAGACAGACAAACTGAGTCGCACTATAAGGATTCCTTTTTACCATTTTGGTACGAAACCCTAAAAAGGGAAATTGAAATTCATTCCCCGAACTGAATTTCAAATTTAGAACATGATGAACCAGCCACCACGTAAGGCGTAGTGCGCGCGAATTTAAGATTCGCGCGATGCTTATGAACGCGATGAATTGGGGTCCAGTACCTGCCAACGCGCGAGAAACTCGCGCGTAACGATTCTCGGCGAATTCGCCCTTTCTGGACAGAGTCTATGTGGATCGTCCCGCATTCTTTTTTCAAATGGAGTGATAACATTTAAGAGCATAAGTGAGAATAATTCATTGTTTCATCGAAACAATACCTCGAATTATTAAATACCTCAATTTGTGAAAGGACCAAATCTGTCGTTTTCTCGGATAAATTTCATGTACATTATTACTTCTCATATAGAGCCATAATTTCCTTTTTGCCTTAAAATTACGGTAAATTTTTCTCCCAATTTCGCCGACATGTTCCTCATAACGAGTTGCCCGAATCGTACCGTTTACCGTTTGCGCAAAATTTGTGTAATGACATAATTATGCTAATGCCCGAAATCTTTTCTGGGACGGCTGATGGGCCTTTTAGACGAGGCATCATTTTAATTCATGTCATTTCATACTGTTTACGCAAAACTCAAGGTCGGTGGCGCAGTGGTTTAAGCGCCTGGCCCTGCGATTGCGGAGGTTAAGCAACTTTCGTAAGGGTCATGGCATGGGTGACCAAAAATGTAATATCTCGAGTTTCCCCGTGCTTCGGAAGGCACGTTAAGCCGTTAGTCTCGGCTGCATTTACAGTCGTTAACACCCACCAATCCGCATTGGGGCTGCGTTGTGGATTATGGCCCATCCTCCTTCTAAGAAAGTCTGTACCCCAGCAGTGGGGACATTAAGAGGTCACATCGGACATTTTGGTGGCAAGGATCTCGATTTATCTCATCAATTACAAAACATATGAAAGTGATATTTGATAACCTGATTATTTATTTATCATCATTTGTAACGATTTGTTAACTTTTTTAACAGAGATAAAATAGCAAAAAAATTTCTTTTAAAACAGAGGTTTGAAATCTGCCAATTACATTTTTGGCGAATGAAAATTATACATTATTATTATCGTGAGTTGAAATCTAACAAAAAAAAGTGAAAAGGGCGGCTTGTTCGTGTAGAACTACTAGTACTGAAGGTGTTTAACAACAATGTTATTGAATCTCCAATGAAACATCCTTAAATTCCTTAATCAGGGCTGGCATAACAAAATATTGTTTGATTTTAATGAATCAAATTCCAATAAACTGTTACTTATTATGTGTACACGCGTACGCGTAGCGTAACAGTAATAAAATTCGTTTCTCAGTAAATATTTTTAGTAACATTGATGTAAAATGATCGTTAAGGAAATTTTACACTTGTGCAATTTAATAGTCTTAAAACACACCATTGTTAAAGCCTTTTATTAACCACAAAATGCATGACACGCAAAAGTACGTACGTAGTTCCGTGAATTCAATCTCTCTTTACGCTGAAGCAGAGCTCATTTGTTGATAGCCGCGAGCGACTGATTATTCAGGTACACACGACGGCACCTCAAACTATACATGTTGACCTTGAGACTGCCTTTATGTCCTACGTAATAAAAGCTGTTTTCGCAGTTCAACTGTACTATAACCTGACCTGCTGTCGTGTGTACAAAGCTGCAACGGAGGTACTCTCCAAAATTGAAAAGATAATTGAAACAATGTTGTTTTGACGAAGTTCCGAAGTTTGCTATCAGGGTTTCGGAGAAAAAGTTGTCGCCTATTAGCGACGCTTGGAGTTTGTAATAATGGTGAAGTTGGCCGGCCTCAAACCGGCACTAGATACCGTATACTAGGTATGGCACTACGAATGAAATACTTAAATGTTTGTTATATACCTCTGGAGCCGTTGCCTTGGATATTCGATCTATAACTTAAGTCTTATTTATTTATTACAATGTGAACTTACAGGATTAACTTAAGGAAAACTTTTGTGTGAATTCAATAAAAACTATGTACTTACCTACTTTATCTGATTTATTTTTATACTTTCACTTTACTGTGCTAAACACGCACTTATGTACTTCATAGATTGTTTTGTTAAAATATAACAAAGTAACACATATATTTAAACTAAAGCTTAAGTTTTTTTTTATAAAATTTCAAAATGTAGTGTCGTGCAAAACTTTTAATGAAATGATTCTGGACCAGGGGGATGATTACGTAACTCTGTTGCTAACAATTCTCGATTGAAATCGATGGAAACCGCAGTTACATTGCTGCTTTAAGTAAGAGAGTTGTCACATTGGTTCTTACTAAAGCACCAATGTAACTGCAATTGTCAGAGGTGATTGCAACAAAGTTACATAATCAGGGGGCAGATTTTTCGTAAATCGATCGTTAACGGTATAGAGAGCCGTAGGTAATCGGATAATGGTCCGTTACTCGTTAAGATTGCTGCGTCGCTGCCGTTATTAGCTGTTTATATGAATTATTACTTTCATCAAATCGCCGTAATGGCTTCATTCAATGAGGACATAAACTCCTAGGTATTGTTCAGGAGGCCTACCACCATCTTTTGTAAAACCATCATGTTTTATGAACGTTTTGTTTTAAGCTTACAATAAGAATGTTCGAATTCGTACCACGACATGCACAAAGTAATAATACTTCATTCCTGCCAAGGAACGAATGATATTGCGAAATTGTCTATTCCCTGCTAGCCATCACCAAAGCTTATTTGCTTTGTTCGGAAACATGTTTTATCTGCACTAAACATGAACAGGACACGAAACTAAACAGGCCAGTAATAAACGATTACTGTGATTTTTCGTCCAACTTATATAAAAAAACATTTAGGTAAAAAACCGGCCAAGTGCGAGTCGGACTCGCGCACGATGGGTTCCCTACCATCTATGAAAACGGGGAAAAAATCATGTCTGTTGTATGGGAGCTCCCCTTAAATATTTGTTTTATTTTAATTTAATCATTTATTTTTAAAGTGAATATATAACTAAATAGTCTGTTAATATTTCAAGCATCTACCTTTTGCCGTTATCAATATCGAGCAAAACGAGCAAAAAATCACGTTTGTTGTATGGGAGCCCCCTTAAATATTTATTTTACTCTGACAGAGGAGTCTTAGTAATAGGGTCCCGTTTTACCCTTTGGGTACGGAACCCTAAAGAGAACCATGAAACGTTGAAATCGCTTGTGTAAAGCATTATTCAAAATTAATTCTTCCTAGATTATTATCTTAAACCATTTATATTACATAAATTTTTGAGGTCGGCTCTCCGGGCTCTCCCTTTTCTGACATTCCAAAATTCACTTTGTCCAAAATGTCAAAAATTCCCTTTTCTGACATTCCAATAACTATGAATTTAGAAATATTTTCTGATGAAAAAATCATTATCTTTCTCATTATTTTTATAAAACGACTGCTTTAACTTAGACCTAGAAATACATGATGCTGTCCAGAATTCATCTTTTTCGCTCGCTAAAACGCGATGCATCATCGACGCAATCGCCCTCTGCGACGATCTAAAAGAATCGTGTCTACCTGCTGCGCCCCTAAGTGGAAAAGAAGTTCTGTTGTAGACTGTTTCTAAATAATTAACGAGGAAAAAAGGAAGGCAATCTAATTACAGTACAACAGCAGCAATGGGGAAGATTAAAAGCAAGGTGAGAGCAAGACAGATGAGGACATTTCTTTAAGGGAAAGCTAATATAAAAGAATGAAATTTATAAAATAGTATCGTACTGTAATTTTTAACCGACTTCAAAAAAAGGAGGAGGTTCTATGTTCGTCTGTTTATTTGTTTTTTTTTATGTATGTCCACCGATTACTCGAGAACGGCTGAACCGATTGACATGATTCAAACGCCACTTTATCAGGTTTGTTCCCAAGTTCAAAAGACGATTTTTTAATATCAGATATGCGTAGTTACTTGAATAGTAGGTAATTATGCAGATTTGAATATTATTTCTTGCTTTTTAGAGCTGTTGCTTTTTTTAAGCTGAGTAAACCTTTTTTTCTTTTGTTTAGGAAGAAACAGTTACTTACTTACTATTTTATTTATTTTATTTTATTTATTTGGAACAAAAAACAATTACATAATTATGCTTACTAATGTGACAAATGTTAGAAAACAGTACTAATTATGTAACCAACAACATTGTCCGCAGAATAATATTAACTTAAATAATAACATGCATGCTACTGAGAGAAAGTATGAAGAATATTATTCCAAAGCAAAACAAGATAAAAAAAAGTGCTTAAAAACTAATTAGTAATAATAAAAAAAGACAAATCTCAAATAAAATCTTCTAGTGGAAGTGGGTGTTTAATTTACATACTGTACCTATTTGTTTGCCAACTGAGGCATATCAATTTATTTCCACTTATACTATACCTATTCTAGTCATTAGGACTAAGCTTAGCACAATCTGCGCTTTGCCACGAGTACTATTAAAACTAAAACTGGAACATCTTTAATGAAGCTTAGTTACACTTTACTACATAAAAGGAGACTACAAACAGATACACGCGTTTTATTGAATACATCACTTTATGAGATTGAATAAATGGAGAGTTTTGAGGGTAAGGGGTTGAGATATTTTTTTTATTTTTATTTAGTGGCTGTTAATAAGAACAAATTGAAGTTACGTTGTCGTATAAGAAGCTCTATGGCGGCAGACCTTGTATGGAAAGGGCAAGAAACTCGTCAACGAATGTATGTTCTTGTATTATGTTCGTTGTTTTTATTTAGGCCAATGTGGACGATATCATTTTCATCAAAAGGCATTTTATTTCCAAAAGAACTGTAATTTTGGAAACAAATCATAAGTTAAGCACTTACCTTTTGTAGGTAGTTGGTAGGTAATACTTAAAAAAACTGAGTTTTTATTAAACTCTGTAACAGACAGAACTATCCCTTCCTGATCGCGCTGCCTAAAAGGCAAAATGACCAAATCGCAGAATGACTAAAACGCAAAATGACTAAAATGCAGAAATCGACTTGATTGGAATTTGAAAATTAAGATTGATTAAAAAAAACTCTGCGTGGAAAATATAAAAATGTCATCTTATCTTTCCAAAAATAAAACATAACTCTTTGTAAGCACCAACCCGGCTCAAACCAACAGGCAAATTTCGTGCAGAAAGTTGTTATCTTAGCATAATCTTCTCGTACATTTCACCTGGTTAAATATTCGCCTGTCGCGAATACACGTAAATAATTCATCATTCATGAGGAATTTGAGCTGAGCGACCTCAGGGTAAGATGGCGTGAAATTGAGGATCCTCAGGTGTTGCCAACTTATTACACTTTTGATATCGACATAACATTAAAAGTCTACTTAAGATAAATAAGAAACTTGTTTCTGCATTCCTAAACGGTTCACTGACAAAGAATTCCATCGATGATCAACATGGAAAGTTTGCCAGTATATATTCTAGAAAAAACCGGCCTAGTGCGTGTCGGGCCACACGCAGTACGCACTGACCTGAATTTTTTCACGTATACAAAAGCAAACATTTGCTTGGTAGAGAGGGGGCGAGGACACCTGACTCTAACAAAATCGGCACTTCAAGTGGTCTTCACAGACCTAGAACATTTTTGAAAAACCTTACCAACGACGCCCCACATTATGAGATTGATAAGAAAAAATGTTTATCCCCACTTTCCATGTTACAAAACTTTTCAAGGAGTTTTTATTCAACACTAAGATCCTAAAAATCGTTATATCATGATGCTGTATGCATACATTAATACATTTGATACATTGTTGTCCTCAAATATACAACAAAAAATGTTTAGGGTGAAGGCTCACAATCACGATAGTATTATTTGTGGGTCAATTTCAACAAGTGGTGTTTTTTCTTTCATTTCGGTTGAATTTTTTATTATAAAGTTTTTTTTAATTCTAACCGTGGTTTATTGTATTTCTTTATACTCCAAATGCACATATTTAACACCATTAAAATATCTTTACAGACTTATGAGATATACGTGTTTAAAAATGTGATGTCACCGAAATGAAACGGTCGTTAACCGAAATGAAATAACTAGTCACCGAAATGAATGAACTTATACACCGAAATTAAAATCCACCGAAGCAGCATATACAGGTGTACCGCAATACTTATACAGGGTATTTGTTTATCCCCTTATAATTCCGTATATGATAGATAGCATTATCATGCATGCATACGACCTCATGGGTGAGTAAGACGTGAGTAAGGTAACCGGTCCGGTAACAACACCCTTATCTGACCCTACCCTACTGTCAACTTCACCTGCACGCACTGGTGGTTCGTACGAATAGCTTGCGGCAATAACCTTCCAGTCGTTGTCATGTTGCTGCTGAATAACAGACGAGGCTCTGACAACCAAGCAATGGCAGTACACCATAGCCATACACCCAGCCGTGAAACCAATTGGAAGAGGCTTCAGTGACCTTTAGAATCTAAATCACTCCTTAAATACTTATCTGGTGCTGAAGGCAAAAGAAAATCACTGCATTATTACTTATCCCAAGAAAATTATCATGAAATCACAATTAAAGATCTTAAGATAGCTATGCAAATCCGCTTAGCAACCGGCGCCGTACTGCGTCCGGGGCAACGGTGGAAAATTGGATACCGGCCATGACGTTGTGAGAGATCAGGTAACGCATGGAATAAAATACTACTTGTATCTTAATTAAGCTGCGGCAAGTCCAGAGGATAGCTACTTGAAATGTATTTGGCTCACTACAGCCCGGGACTAAAGATCTTGGAAAAATAAATAACCAGATGTGAACTGAACATCTGCGGGCTTAGTGAAACTCATTGGAATGGAATGGTCATTTACCCACCGAGACACACGCCATCAACTTTTCTGGCAATGACAACATGACCCGAAATGGAGTTGCCGTCCTTCTTCCAAAACTCATAAGAAACACACATAACCAATCAGCAATCGAGTACTAAGCATCAAGCTCAAAGCGGCGCCAGCACTGCAACGGAGGCTGACCTGGAGAGTTTTTATGCCGAACTGGAGAGCGCCATGAGCAAGGTCTGTTTTTTCCTGTTTATTCTGCTTCATGGCGATCTGTGTATTCACAATAACTCATTTCTTTGGCTGATCCTAGATCTGGATTTTACACATCTAAGAGAGCCAAATCTAGTTGTAAGATTTCTTTACAGCTAACACTCTTTTTGGCTATAAGATCTTTTAAATAAAGTCGAAATGTCATGTCGTTTCAAACGGGCATGTTGTACACCTTTCTCTCCACTTAGGGTCTTAGCCAGTTCGTTCGCATGGGTAACAACCCTGTCTTGGTCTGTCTTTTTAGTGTACTGGGCTATTTCTTGTCGAACTGTGTTTATTTTAAGGTCTAAGTATGTATACTTGTTGCTAATGCACTGGGGGGATAAAGAGCATTGTCCGTAGTGCTTTGCTTTAAAATCTTTCTAGGATGTCTATATTAGCATGGTCTCTAACAGATAAATGTCTGTGTAAATATTTATTTTTTTGTGTTTTATTTCCTGCATGATGTTATTTTGTGTTTATAATCCCTATGTCTTAAGTATTTGTTTTTTTTTCTATTCTATAATTTATCATCACGTACATGTCTGTTTCTATCACTCCTTGACCCTGTCATAATACCAGTGCTTTTGGGTCATTCTAAACATCACAAGAATGACCCAGAAGTTAATTTTGCTGAGACAGGGCCAATTAGCAGCACACTTCAATGCTAAAGATTGGGGCTGACTTCCACCGACTAAGATTGAGACTAGGTCAGTGCGATAAAAGAGGTGAACGCCTGATGCAATTTGCGGCCGACAAACAGCCTGTTCCAGAATCACCCTAGAAGACTTTATACCTGACGACAAGTATCTTAACCAAATTGACTTCATTCTAATTGGATCTCGAATCTCGATAGCGGAAATCAGTCATAAATGCTCTCACTCTACTTGCGGCTGATTCTTATCTCCAAAGTACGGCTAAAACTGAGAGCAGCCAGAAAGATAGAGAAATAAAAGAATCTAAATAGAGAATAACTCAAAGTTTATAGCAATACTCGAACAGAATTGGAGTCTATGGCTGTCCATAGACTCCAACTCTGTATGCAGAAATGAAGATGGAGAACACAGATCAACTTTGGGGCCAAGCCAAAATTATGGTAAGGAACAGTCAAAAAGTCTGAACCACTCATGGATACCATCAAACGGCAACACTAGATGAGCGACACTACTTTAGCACTGATTGAGGATAGACAGATAATGAAGGGTTTAGGAGCCGTTTGAGAACTAAACTGTTTAGTCTATCGGTCTGTCGTGTCTTGTCTAGGCACATCCCAACCAGCATGCAGACATGATCGTAACACACATCTTCAAACATTTGAAGAACGGAAAAGCCACAGGTAGCAACGACACGACGTATCCCGGCGAGGCGGTGCATCTATCGAACGAGTCGCGGTGCAGGGTTAGGTCAAGCCAAGTGGTAAATTGCCAAGGAGGTGGATGGACCAAGTCAGAGCAGCCGTGGATGACCGCTTGCACGTATGCATAAAGAAGGCAGCCACTATCGAAGAATGCCGATGAATAGTAATGCAGGTCACTTCCACTTCCGCTGAAGGATTATGACAACCACGACCACCCTGCCAAGTTTACTGACTAAAAAGAGAAGATACGACCACGTAAAATTATTATAAAGGTTGGCACTGGCCAGTTTTTCATAAAAAGAAACATATAATTCCCTTTCAATCAAGTAGTGGTTACAATAATAAAAGGTCGAAGTTAGTATCGCATAAAAAACATGCCTTAGAAACACATTAAAAAATACACTTAAGATTTTGAAATATCACCTGCTGGCCTGAATTTTCACCGAAATGAAATAATAATAAGCCGAAATGATAAAACAATCCACTGACATGAAACAATTATGCACCGAAATTATCATCACTCACCGAAATGATTTTTTTTATCATTTCGGTTAGATTTTTATCATTTCGGTTGACAGTTTAGGCCACCGAATCAACCGAAATGAAGACACCGAAATTAAAAACAAGAACAAAAATTGGAATTAAAAGAAATCTATTTAATATAGATTATTATGAATACTACTCAAATAAACGTAGTAGAAATAGCGTACTTACGAACAATCAATTAAAAATACTAGCTCTTTGGAAGACGAGTCATACCCATAAACGGAAATGAAAACAAAGTTGTCCCATGACCACCGAACAGCAATACTTATTTTTTTGGCGGGAACCGCAGGCCAGCTGCGCACTTTCTTCCACAACAAGCACTTAGGCGGCACTGGTACGCAAGTTTTAAGCGTATGAGGGGGGAGCTAGAGTTGTTCTATGCAAAAATATGCCTTATAAACTTTAGGTCACCGAAATGAATAGACTTTCTGGGACACATGCGTTTACTCATACCAGTTACTAAACTGGGTAGATATAATTATAAAGTTACTTTGTGATAATACCCTCACTATTCAAGATTAAAATAAAAGTAACCACACATCAAAATAATCAATAATTTTTGTTGTACGAGGGAAATTACACTGAAAAAAGTGTTCTGGACAGCTACCGAAATGATAAAATCGGGGCTTAACTATTATTTTTTCCTAACTAACTGCAATCCAAATAAAACAATATTTATTGCCTCTTATAGGCAACGACCTCTTCTACATAGAAAAAAATATTAGAACTGTAAAGCAACGTTTTACACTACCGATTTCATCCGTGCCGCGTAAATTTTTCAAATGGGAAATCCACCCTTATCTCGAACATATCTTAGCACTTTGTTAAAAATATGGCATCAAAACTTCAAGCGCAAATAGTTGATTTGTGAGACATATTTCGATATCTCGTTTCATCTCGGCCCCAAATTTCGGGCGTAAATCTCTTTATTATTCCGAATGAATATTTCTCGGCGCTTATGAGCTTTTGTGCTTTCTCCGCAGGATACACTATAAAGAAATTTGTTCCTACGTGTTGTCTAAAAATGTCTCTTGAAATAAAAGCAGATTTGTTTCGCTCTGTCCTTAAGCGCTTTGGAAGGTTGTGGGTTTTGTAATTCAATATTTCTTTTACTTTTCTTGTGTTTTCACAGGTTGACGAAAAATAACAAGTATTTAATGTAGTGAACATTATATTCAATAGTTAAGATACGATTGTTAATAATTAACGAAGAACAAAAAATATATGCAGAGTGATTTAGATGCCAGGTGCAGGTGTACCAGCACGCATAACTGACTTTATGTTGGACCTATTATCGGATCGCAGACTTTCTCTTTTTACACTGTATTGAGTATTGTAAGATTCAATTTGAAGAACGAATGCATTTGTGTTCAAATTGTTCTATTTAATAGGTAATTCACCGCAATTTCCCAAATTGGCAAATTCATCTTTACGTAAACTTAATTTTCGACTAATTTTTAAAAGTTTATTCCTGAGTCAGGTGGTGCTTAAAATAATGATGATAAAGTAAGATCTCCACAATCGGAGGGCTTAATTAAGTCTCGCGTAAAAGCAGCCGGCGATAAGTCAAGTGGAAGGATAATAAGAGTATTGCGATTACGCATTTTTCCTACGTTTATTAATTGCTTGCTTTATTTTAAAAAAGAGGCAAAGATATTTTTAATTGTTATTTTGCTAAAATGCTCACCCTAAAGAATTTTATTGCGGAATACGGTTATTTGTGTTTGTTTGTTATTCACCTACAGCTGACTCGTATTAGAGGGCCACAAATTAATTAATTAATTAATTAAAAATTAAAATAAATAAAAAGAGTCATTGTTTTAGAGGGGGAAAAGGAGAAAGGCTCAAAGTAAGGTAGTAAAGAAATTATACTAGTAAATTAGTAATAATAAAATATACAAACCAAACAGCAAAACAGAAAACCGAAGCGAAGACAGATGACAGGTCAAAAAAGAGCAAAGATCAAAACACAAACTATAAACAATAATATATTTACAAACCCGGCCTGATGGCCAGTTCGTAACAGTCATTCTTTGTTGTCCAATTTATTCCAATTGTCCAGGCATTTGTTATTATTATTATTTATAATTCTTCAGACACATCAGATTTACGATCGTGATGTAAACATAGATCCTGTCAATAGCAAGCAACAATGCTTTTCTGTTGAAAATTATTGAAAATTCAAACTTTGGATCTAATAACAGTTCGTCCATCGTGGGAATATATTTTCATAAAGGTAAATTTATTGGTAAAAAAAACCAATGAACTGAGAACCTCCTCCTTTTTTGAAGTCGGTTAAAAATAGAGGTAAAGCAATAACAATATATACAAAATAATTATGTTTACAAATAGGAAACCAACTGATTATTTCGGAATAACATCAATCTTCACACCACAAAGGCAAGATCACAACATGTCTCCTAATGGCTTGATCTAGTAATCCCGACAAAGGACAATCAAACGTACTACTGCGTTAGCTATAGTATGTACATATCTTATTAACTGCCAGATATAATCCCCGAGTGATATGAACATAGTCATGTTGATTGACGAACTTACGATATCAAACTAACGATGTGGCTGTTAAAATGAAATGATCGTATCGTATATATATAAGAAGGAGTAGACTCTGCCACGCACCGCGCTGCGTCAGTCATACAAATTCAAGTTGAGGGTTTTATGAATTATGAAATGTTGCTGACTTTAATATTACGTGACCACGCTGTGTCCTGAATTAGGTTCTGCAATTTTTCCCATAACCTAATTGTGGTTGACGGTGTTAGTCTCATAATTAATTCAACTTATTTACCAAAACTACTGCATGCTTTGTAAAAACTGGATCTTTAGTTAATTGTTTACTTGTTGAAAACAATTTGTCGATAATATAATTTATGAAATACCTTTTAGTATTTTAGTGACCTGATAAAAATCAAAGTATCTAGATTCTCACTCGTTTAACAAGCTTACCACAGGCCAAATATTTGCCGGAAGCCTGTTCAAAATGAGCCCTGCCTGACCCGAATGCAACGTTGACCAGTTGCCCTCGCCGCGCCGTAACAACGTCATAAAGCCGTCGCTACACCGAATTACGGCGTACTTCCACAGAGAATATTACGAGCGGGCAATCTCCCTCATCTCCGCCTCTAACGATGGGAAAAATTCTTTCATTTTACCTTAAAATGCTGATTCACCATTTTAATACTCAATTCCAACAATTGCCTTGATTGCGTTTTTTGCTGTCAATCTACAAGAACTTTATTAATAATATTTCAACAAATAATTCGTCGACAAGAAATGCGGACATGATGCTAGCAAATCAAATGAAATGACCAATTATAACTTAGTTTAATTTCGTCAAAAAAGGATGTATATCGGTAATATTGTTTATTTAAGTGGAATTTTAACTTAAACAATATGAAATAGAAACATAAGATAAATAATATTAGAAAAAATACTTGAAAAAATCGACTCACCCGTAGCACCTCAGACGGGTTGCTACGGGTGAGTCGATTTTTTCTAGTATTTTTTCTAATATTATTTATCTTAATATAAAAATAGCATTGTGAATGCGAAAAATCTAAATTTAATAATAGAAACATAAGTAAAAGATAAAATTCTTAAGTCTCAATAAGTCGGTTTGTGTTGTTGACACGGAGCAGACGGGTGCCGGCGACAAATGGTTAATGCTACATTTATTTGTTCGGGTTAAAACAAATTAGGAAACAAATAGTTTTGTTGTTTACTTGTGAGATGATTTAAGACACTGTGAATTCGAATCAAAGACATCAAAAATAGAATAAGAACCACAGTCTTTTTATCTTGTGGTTTAAGGCAATCGATTTTATAAGTTAAACTGCTTTTTATATAACATACGAACCGTAATATGGCTTTTTTTAATTTAATTTTCTTTATAATCTGAAAGTTCCGTTACCACGTCCAGCACTGCGGTATCTTATTGTTTCGGTGTCATGAATGTTTTAAGCATTTAATTAAACTTATGTTCTATGTAAAATACTTAATATAAAATCGCATAATTATAAATAAGAATATAATACAAATATTCTCCCTTCGATATATTGCGATTCCTTGCAAATTCTCGCAAACTTTTCTACTTAATTGTTTTCTCTCAGAACAGAAATAATATTGGAGGCGATCTAATTGCTGTTGACGATATTACATATTAAGTTTCTTATATCTACTTACATTTATATTTGATTGAGTATTGTTTTGATACCATAGTTTGTTGTGTCAAAGCTTTTTATTTATTTCGTAAACTGTATTCATGCAAGTATTTGTGAGAAAATTTTATAAGAATCCAATTACTGTTTTGACTAAGATAATGTGGAAATAGACTTTTCCGAATTAAACTACGCGATTTATCACTTCGAGTACTGTTCCTGAAACTTAGAACATTAATCGCATTAGTTAAACCTGAATAGGATAGTTAGATAGATAAACACTTTATTGCATACACACGTTACATAAGATTTTTGTTACTGTAGGTACTACTTACGAGGATAGTTTTAAAATAGAAGTATGTATTTTTTTGTTTTAGGTACAGTTTATCTTTCATATCAAGAGCAGCGGTGAAATCAAGTATTAATTAGGAATAACACAAACATTTTCACATGTAATATTTTTAAGAAAATAGTTTCTAAAACATGTAAAAGATATAATTTTAAAAAAGATTTTTTTTAATTGTTTCTTGACCTTCTTGATCCTTCTTAATCCATCTTTCATATCAAGAGCAGCGGTTCAAAATCTTGACCCGTGATATCTATAAATATTCAAAAGCTCTTGAACGATCGAAATTTTCTCTGCAATATAGACCTATGGAATTTAAATACTTATTCGCATTACTCTTAAAACAATCAAATAACACTTTCCTGCAAAGAGCCCATGGAATTTTCCTGTTTTAGTCAGTCATTAGTTGAGTCTGTTCTGTTTTAGATATTTTGTACTTTATCAGGCTGTTGCGCTAACGGTAAACAGGCCGACATTTGTGTTCGGGCAAAAATTACAATCGACAGCAATTGTCATGTTACTGACGGTAACGGAGTAACAAATTTAGAAGATGGGAAATAAATAATAGTCGGAGTTAAGACATTTATTTTTAAAAATATCACGTCCTAAAAACAAAAAGGAGAAATTCCAATTAAACTGCGTAAAGTGGACCATGGGCGACGGAGGCGCGCTTAGAGGTGATGGTAGACTGAAGGTACAGGAAGGTGCATAGCGATGTGTCATTTAAGCAACATTGCTTCTTTATATTAAGATAAATAATATTAGAAAAAATACTAGAAAAAATCGACTCACCCTGTAACCTCCCCCTCTACTACCTACTGCTACTCACTGCTTGTCTATTATTTATTTGTTGCTATTTGTTTTGCTTCGAATAAATGTTTAATCCTACAACCTACTAAGTTTATTTCGTTTATCCTAAACTACCTAACATTGAAATATAAGTTTACTAATTTGCTTTTGTATAGTTTGAAAGGGCCCGTGATATCTAGTGGATTTCCCTGGTTGTGAATAGTAGAATACCCAAATTCTTTTCAGCATAGTGACTGGCGACCTATCCCTATGTTCTAACGACGGATACTAACTTACCTATTATTTCCTAATTAAACCTGCTATTTTAACTAATACTTCTTGATAATCCCACTGAAGAATAGAAGTTTCTCTATTAGATGATCGAGATAATTGATATTAAGTTATTACTTTCGTTATATGATTCTAACTTTACTTTTACATTTCCCTGAATGTTATTATAGTACTATGGAACTTCTAATACTATTGAATGACCTAGATTTCAGAATAACTTTAGAAAGAGTATAAAATACACTATTCATCTACCCGCTGAATTAATATAAAAAGCCAAAGTTAAATCTATTTCCTTAGAGGAGTTGTTCGTGATGAATTTATGAGTTAGATGATGATATGCTATAAGATACTACAGTAATAAGAAGTAAATTGAGAAATAAGAAGATATAACCACTATGGAGTTAATTGTGAAGAATCATTTACCGCTACTAATTGTGATTTAATTTTCTTTCTTTGATTTTATTTAAAGTACACAATTTAGCTGTTCCGGCTAAGTTTAAAGCCCCGCCGCCGCTTTAAAAGTAAACCTCGACTACCAGACCTGGACAGTTTTCCTCCGGCTCAGCTAAATCAATTTATTGTAAATTTATAGCTTACAAATACTTTAATGTATTCAGTCTTTGTTTGTCTGTTTTGGTGTAATAAAATTACAAGAGGACAAGCAGAGTGCTTTCAAGTAATCTACCAGTCTTCACAATAAGGAAATATCTTCCATTGTGGCAGCTGAGATTCAAGATTAAATTAAATTTTAATATCTTTTATTCCACTTTTGGTTTGATTAACATTATATCAAATGGATTCAACAATACAATCCACACACTCTAGGGATACTGATAGATCTAGTTTCTGAAGGAAAGGCAGCTTAATTCTAAGTAATACTACCCGGTATAAGATTCTCCACACCTCACTCTCAGTAAAGATCATGAATTGGTTCACTAATAAACTGTAGGGGTTTCAGATTATGCTACAATAATATCTAAACAGTACACTAATTGTGTTGAATAGACTTGTCTTTAATTGGATTCAATCGTTAAATGAAATTCTTTCTTTACATCTTCTAATTGAGTTGGTTGGTGAAACCAAGATGTTATATTTATACTAAAACAGTACATTAGTTCCACTATTTGTGAATTTAAATATTCACTAAATAAGTCGGTACTTTTATAGTACATAAACAAGGTATTGTTTCCTTACAGTCATAAAACTCCATTCTGTTAATTGGAAAGGTCCACTCAAGACTATGATCTAGCGCTCTATAGCTGTGATTCGACATTAGCTTAAATAGAAACGCGGGCTTATTCAATACACCCAGATCCAGATTTTAGTAAACCTTCAAGATTACTAGAATAGATTATTTCAGTTGTAATCAAAAGTCTGTACCAAGGTTTCTCATAAAACCAACCCAATACACAGATAAATAAACTTTCTTTTAAATAATAGTTCAACATTTACTATCCACTCATAATAGTGATTATTTAATAGATTCTCATTGGAATTTGTAATATCAACACAATTAAGCACATCACAATAATTATTCACAACACTAAAATAACCCTTGAGTTTATTGAGTTATTACTAATGGAAATATGGTCCAATCCCAATAAACCAATCCCAATAGTTCTATGTAAACTTTCATTCACAAAATTATAAAACTTCCGTTTTAGTGAGTTCAGTTCTATAATGAACCCCATTATACCATCCTACTTCTAAAGTCTATAGTGGACTTTTTAACCAAATATTTAAATATTCCCAACGCCGCCATTTTGTCGACGCTGACCTAATTGTCGTACTACCTAGTATCCTAATTGTCTAACTTAATTGTTGTACTACCTAGTAGCCTATGACGGCCATCTTGTCGACGCTAAACTATCTACCGCCTGCCTAATTCTCCTATTCTCGCCTACATAAATCGCTACTTACGCCTACCTAAATCGCTACTCACGTCTACCTAAATCGCTACTCACGTCTACCTAAATCGCTACTCACGCCTACCTAAATCACCTTCTCACGCATACCTAAATCACTACTCACGCCTTCCTATATCACTACTCACGCCTACCTAAATCGCTACTCACACATACCTACATCACTACTCACGCCTTCCTATATCACTACTCACGCCTACCTAAATCGCTACTCACACATACCTACATCACTACTGGTAGAAATCCTACACAAACTAATGTTCCTACCGTCACCTAGCTAACATCACGACCTCAGGATGTGAACACCAGCATCCAAGATTACCCCCCATCTTGTAATGCTCACCTACTTTCGCACTATCGTTTCTAACTATGATTTTACCTGCCTAACAACGACTAAATATCGATTTCCTACGTTTGTAACCATGATTCTTACCACAATCATCGACGCCCCATTATCTGTACAGATCGAGCAAGCATACTCTGTCCTACCTAACTCCCTAGCAGCTTGGCCGTTGCCAGATTTGAGTGGGAAGGATCAAATCGGCCCCTAACAGAGGATTAGCAATACCACCCGAACGCCTACAGCAATAAACGAGGGACATCCCAACAACGCCTTCGGACCGGGGCTTTTATTGCATGCATGCACGAATGGTAATGCTAAGTGGCTTAACTGAGCAATCGTCAACGGATGCCCGCTTAACACGCCACATGCTAAGCTATTGACCTAGTCCCCCCCTCGAGGTTCTGACAAAACGCCCCAAAAGACACTACTATTACTACGATACTAGACTAAACAAAACTTATCTAAGGACAAAGCCTCCTTCCTTTAAATACTTGATATCAAATCTTAACTAACCAAACAAAATCAATTCAAAAATCTATTGGGAATAACTACGTTACTTTATGGGTTTTCGCAAACAAAATCTACATACTTTAATGTTGAACTTAGTTATACCAGATAAGTTCAAATTAAAGCATTTATGCAAAAGACTCGCAACCGACTGCGGAACCTATCGTCAGACGCCTCGACTTCACTAACTTGCTGACTTCTTGAAATTTGCTTGATTTAAAAATATACTTCTTCAAACGCTTTCTTACAGAGGGTAATGATGGCTTCTACTTCTTCTTACTTCGCTGCTGCCGGAGAAAATAAAGAGGACCCTTCCCTAAAGACTACCGCTTATATAACCTTCCCCCCATCCTAAATTGACCTAAATTCCCTTCCCACTTTCTTTTTCCATACCTCATAAGCATCTTATCCGCCTACCTTCACTCTCTTATTTTCTTTTGCGCTACTATGAAATTTTCCCCTCTCCCTTAAAATTGGGAAATGGTAGAATCACCTAATAGAAATCTATTTACACATTACTTTACGACCAGTAGTCAATTCTATCGCCGTATTCATTAATTGAGTCTTACTACGTTTGTAAAGACAATATTTATAATTTAAGTTCTTACAAAACAATCCTTTACACTACTAGATAATCTTAAAGTACGTAATAACTAAAGTATTAGACCTCGATTTCTTAACCCTCCATTTACTAATAAATTCGTAATTATAATATTATAATAATTTGATTTTTTATAATCTTCACATAAACAAATAATCCTCACATCTACTTCAACTAAAATCTAACTAATTAATCGTTTCACTTTGCTATTCCCAAAATGGCGTAAATCTATTTAGTTCAATTTGCTTAAGAGCATATTACTGAATTTCGATTAAAGTAATCATTTCACTTTACTTTTCCCAAAATGACGTAAATCTATTTAGTTCAATTTGCTTAAGTGCATATTACTGAATTTCGATTAAAGTTTACAATACATAATAAACTATTATATCCAACCAATCCAACATATAAATATTGGTACTTTGGAATTCTAGCTGGCAATACTCAATCAGCTACTTATTTCGTTCCAAAGCTTACCTACCCTTCTTTATCTTTAAAACTGAAGTACGCAACTACACTAATGGTTAACTAACTTCAGACCAGTCATCTAACAATCAAACGTCCAACGACAACGTTAGTCTATTAAGCCCCCTATACATCTTTCAAGCCCCCTATACATCTTTTAAAGAATGCTTTCCAAAGAATGCTTTCCTATGACATTCGTAATAATTATCGTTTATGTTTATTATTCGTTTATTATACTACATAATGATTTATCTGTTGATTATTATTACTAACCAATCATATACTTTTTTTTTTATCATCCCGTGTTTTGGATTCATTATAATCTGTTCAACTTTAACTTTTATGGTGAATGGCTGCGTCTCGTTTCACGTGACGATTCTGCCAACGTCTGAGTAAAAGACGCAGTGAATTACGATACGATACTGTTCGGGTTTTATATAATCTGTAAAGTAACATCATCTGTGACAATGAAAATAGTTCCGACTTTCGCCACTAGATGTCAAATCTGTGTTATTATTGTGTATAACCTATAACAATAATATTATGAATTTCTTTTCAATATCAATTTTTTTTAAGTAAATCGTTTTGTGTAACAAACTACAAAATATGAACAATGCTCAAGATCCCTTGTAAAATAATTACACCGTAATTATTCCGTTTTCATACAAATATTGAAGAATATTTGAATCACTACAAAGTGTACCACAACAACTATGACTCGCATTTAACTACAGAATCTAGATATTGTCTAAAATTCCCTGAAGATGATAGCCAAGGTTAGTTACAACCTTTATACTATATATTTTAGTATATAATTTAAATAATATTTGAGATAAAATAACGATGTTCAGTTTTGAACCGTTACAGCTCGACCCCAAAATTCTTCATAGGTGACAATACTACGTATTGGATCCGGAGTAGAATTTTCTTACTCTAATCTCAAATATTTATATCGACCTTTCTACTCTCATATAAATTTGAACTTGTTCTTCCTCTCCCCCCTTTATAACCCTAACTATTATTATTTCTCCAAGATCAAAGAATTGTTGTGTGAGCCCTAGTGTAAATGAAATTAAGATTGTAGAGTGTATTTAAACCAAGATAATATCAAAAATTATTAAGCGAGTTTAAGTATTTTTATTGCTTTTGCCAATTCCGACTTATGCATATCCAACACCAGAGTCGTACGAAATCATGGTAAAGTGTGGGTTGTGAGGCCACAGTCCCTATTAGACCTACTCGGACACATAGGCTCTTTTCTAACCTTATGAAAAGATAGCGTATGACGCAACCTATCCGCCCGGTGTACCCTTCCACAATTCCGTACACCTCCTTCTATTCCAACAGGGCCTACTCTGCCGGTTAGAGTGCGCATATACAATGTCCCTATATCTCCAAAAGCTTACTTAAGACTCTGGAACAACCCTAATATTACCTTGGAGAGTGTGCAGTTGCCGAGTTTCAGATATAGCTCTTAGCTTCTTGTCCAGTATGAATTTTGGACAGTCGTTCACACCGGGACAATTACAAACAACAACAACGTTTGTATATAATCTTTTTTTTTTTTTCTCTAACCTAACACCAAAGTCCCACTGTACAAAATTCAAGTTTGTTTATAATAGTGTGCGGATCTTATCTCTTGGGTCAATAATAAGGCTTGTATTCAGGCTTCACGTAAGTTATAAACCAAGGCCCTCCATATAGAAGCTATATTTTTTTCATTCTTCCCCTAAACTAAATCTTTCATTCTATTCATCTTCATAACTAAATTAGATTATCATTCTATTCTTCTTTTCTCATCACACAACGGCCACTATCATCGTTCACGAGCCTACTTTCACGCCACCTAAGATTATACCATAGCTACAACCTGAATACAAAATCAATTAACTGAAGTCGAATGAAATTGAATTTTATTATTAGTATTAAAAATAGATACGCTGATTGTCACCATATGAAATTCTACACAAAATTGCAACCCATTGTAAAGATACACCATTTCAGATACTTTACGCAAGAATAAAACTTTACGCAATGCACCCTATGCCAATACGCATCTCTACTTTACGCAAAAGTGAACTTTACGCTACGCACCCTACTAATACGCATTTCTACTTTATGCAAAAGTAAAAATTTTATACAACGCACCCTAACAATACGCATCCCTACGCAAAACAATTTGTAAGAAATTATAAGGATTTTTCTTACTATTTTTTATATCTTATAAAAATGTACCCCTTCAAACAACTCAAAAATTAAAATATTCATTTAGTTAACGCGGTTGATGTTTAACTTAAATTTATTGTAATGATAAGACAAAATTAGAAGAATAACATCTCTCTTATAATAAATCACTTTCTGGTTGATATCTAGATAACACGTCACATCTCTACCCTTCACGAGTTGAATTTCATATTGAAATTGTTCTAAATAGTTTATCCACCTAGTTACCCTGGCATCATACAATTTACTATTCTTTACAAAGATTAAAGCTTTGTGATCTGTACGTATTACTACTTCAGCTCCCCGTAAATAAGCATCAGACTTCTCTAAACAACAAATTATTAAATAAAATTATGGTTCCATAACTATCCGTCTGTAAGTTATATGGTTTAGTAAATCTGGGTGATTCAATTCTACAGTCCTAAATAAAAGTGACTTTACTTTCTCAAACGCATATTGTTCTACTTGTTATGGGAAATGGAGATGAAGGCTAAGTATAAAAGTTATAATTAGGTATAAATATGTGATAAACATTATAAAGAAATAGCCCTGACTAGACCTATAGGTACCCTAACACTGAATTATTCTACCCTAATGGTTCACCTGAATACCAATTCATCTTAATCATCCTGTTTGTCATTGCTTTAATAGCTAAACATTTTCATAAATTAGTCCTACAACAGCTCTCAACTAAATATTATTAATAATGTCAAACACAAGTGTAACTTTTCTCAGATATCATTATCATAAGTTGCAAAATGGACCCTCCAATAGCATAGTCTCAAAATAAAATTACTTGATAATTCTACTAAATAAATTTAAACTCATATCAATACGTACTAAAATGTCTAATATTTTACTTTAAAAGTTTAACTAATTAATCCACGACCCCCATGGTCTTATCCTGTAATAATTATCTTTATAGCCTTGACTCAAAATTATTAGTTAAAGCCAAAAGTCTGGAACTATTTATAACTTAAAGTTTTAATAAAATCATTAACTAAATTCAATGTTAAAAATGCCTATTGAATGATGCAAAAGCTATCCACAATATTCCGCAAATACGTTTACTAACAATCTACTTCTAAACCTACCCTTTAAAACTTTCAATATAAAGAGTTCTTAATTCCACTACGTTGCTACTAGTTAATTACTTCCGCGTGGGTGGCTATGAACAAATTATATACATCTATTAAAATATGATACTGTTACCATAACTCATCAAACCCAACAATACCGATAAAGTAATTATACTTGATCCATCGTTTCTTCACTAACATTAGTAACGATAAAAATAACTAGGTATGTCATCAGCCCTTTCAGTACTAAGAATCAACATTACATGTTTACAATTTTACCGATAAATTAACCTATCCGCTTCAACGATAAACTATACTATACAAAACCTCCACATAATCATCAACTCTCTACTACTAAAACCTACGCATGGTGGTGGAGTGAGTAACTCGCATAACTCTGGCTAGATCAAACGAAATGCCTACGCGAAGTGACAATATTGGCGACGACGTATCTATAGAAGTATTGTTATTTATTCTATAGTTTCATTTCTTATAATATCAAAATACCATTCACCCGCTTAAAGTTAACGCTACAGTACCACTCTGTTACTTATTCATCTCGAAAAACAATATTATAAACACCGTTACTATGTGGCTCCACTACCTATTTACCGTTTAAAATTTACCTAGTTACTCAAGGTATTACAATAAAATAATGTTACTTAAACGCTTTAACTAACTTTATACACCTACTATTATCTACACAGTATAAGATTGAATGTGTGCTTGACTTACCATAAAGCTAGTTAGTGAAAGAATTACCTTTTTAGTTACTCAATATAAAAGTTTACATTTAAATCACTTATCCAAAATTATATTTTCCCTAGAAAACCTCTATAATATTCACTGTTCCTATTTGTAACTTTATTCAGAAAGTATTTTTTTTTTTTTTTAAAGCCCATAGAATAAATAATCAGAGTCAAAGATAAACGCTTCTATGTTTTTATCATTCACAACATCCTCAACACTTTCTCAAACAAACATGACGAAAATTTATTTAAAATTACCCGCGTAAACAAATAACTAAACCACAGTATACATATGTCATGTCACTTCACTTTAAATATGTCACAGAGCAGAAATCCGTCAACTTGATATAAAAATTACTCGTTCGGAAACATGCTTTACCTAATTAAATTAAGCTTTATATTAAACTACAAATTTACAAATAGTCCTAATTGAGCGACACAAATTACTAGTAGCGACATCTGTTATGTAATAGTGTAGTCATTGCTTTCACCGCCATCTACTAACTATAGTGGAACTAATTTTTATTTCAACCCGCTACGATGGCGCTAGCTAAGAACTCCTGTTAGATAGTCTTCTAATTTCTTTATCAAATAAAAGGTCTGCTTTTAATGCATACTACTTCATAAATTTTACTTACTAGACAACGCAACCGTACTATTTACCTGTCACAAACATTAGACACAAACATTAATGTATCGATAAGTGATTGATATGAATCTACCATGATATTGTTATGATATTGATACGATATTGATATAATATTGATGTTATACCTAGTTGTATGGTTTACTAACTAAAAGATTGCATACACACCACGATAAATCGTTACGATTGCACTATACCATTTAACTGCGACGAAAATAGAAGCATATGTATAGTAAATCGAGACAGTTTTCACGATTATTTTTTTTTATAACTGTACCGGTTAATAAGATAATATGACACTTTAAATAGATAAAATGGAAACAGAGGAAACTGTGCTGATATTCGTAACGTATGTGCCAACAATAAAACCATCGCGGAAAGAAATGAATAGACTGCGCAGTTTTACTTGAACGTGTTTAGACTGAATGGACGTACAATCTGTATAGTTCGACTCGATTTATCGCACAGACACTCGTAATGTGTATGTACGCCTATAAAAACGAATATACGAAACGATTGAACTAAATGTCGATGATTTGCAGAATTATCGATAACGTAACAAAACTGTCGATAGTTTTGGCAGCACTATAATGTCAAACTCCAAGATAAGTGTTCGCTCTATGGCTTGATTTCTATCTGTACTATTAGTCTATTTATTAATTTGTGTGTCTAGTAACAAATAAAACCTGCAGTTATAATTCATTTTCAGGACTTTTACACAAGGATAAAACGACCCCTAATTTAATGAAACCCGCGAGAAGAAACACATGGACTAAACTACTCGTAATTTGATGGAACCCGCACAAGTGAAACAAATCATTGACACCTCGCCAGAGTAAATGTATTCCATGATTGATACCGTTTATCAGTCGTTAAAGAAGATCAATACCTATCCAGCCAGTCACACGCCTATCTATTTCACCGCATCAAAATGTGACTGTAACAAACTTAAATGCAAACAGTCACACACTCTCAGAACTACACAAAAGCTTGAATCAACTGTACTAACCTAATTGTAAGTAAAATAATAATCCTGGTCACGGCACCAAAATGTAACCTCCCCCTCTACTACCTACTGCTACTCACTGCTTGTCTATTATTTATTTGTTGCTATTTGTTTTGCTTCGAATAAATGTTTAATCCTACAACCTACTAAGTTTATTTCGTTTATCCTAAACTACCTAACATTGAAATATAAGTTTACTAATTTGCTTTTGTATAGTTTGAAAGGGCCCGTGATATCTAGTGGATTTCCCTGGTTGTGAATAGTAGAATACCCAAATTCTTTTCAGCATAGTGACTGGCGACCTATCCCTATGTTCTAACGACGGATACTAACTTACCTATTATTTCCTAATTAAACCTGCTATTTTAACTAATACTTCTTGATAATCCCACTGAAGAATAGAAGTTTCTCTATTAGATGATCGAGATAATTGATATTAAGTTATTACTTTCGTTATATGATTCTAACTTTACTTTTACATTTCCCTGAATGTTATTATAGTACTATGGAACTTCTAATACTATTGAATGACCTAGATTTCAGAATAACTTTAGAAAGAGTATAAAATACACTATTCATCTACCCGCTGAATTAATATAAAAAGCCAAAGTTAAATCTATTTCCTTAGAGGAGTTGTTCGTGATGAATTTATGAGTTAGATGATGATATGCTATAAGATACTACAGTAATAAGAAGTAAATTGAGAAATAAGAAGATATAACCACTATGGAGTTAATTGTGAAGAATCATTTACCGCTACTAATTGTGATTTAATTTTCTTTCTTTGATTTTATTTAAAGTACACAATTTAGCTGTTCCGGCTAAGTTTAAAGCCCCGCCGCCGCTTTAAAAGTAAACCTCGACTACCAGACCTGGACAGTTTTCCTCCGGCTCAGCTAAATCAATTTATTGTAAATTTATAGCTTACAAATACTTTAATGTATTCAGTCTTTGTTTGTCTGTTTTGGTGTAATAAAATTACAAGAGGACAAGCAGAGTGCTTTCAAGTAATCTACCAGTCTTCACAATAAGGAAATATCTTCCATTGTGGCAGCTGAGATTCAAGATTAAATTAAATTTTAATATCTTTTATTCCACTTTTGGTTTGATTAACATTATATCAAATGGATTCAACAATACAATCCACACACTCTAGGGATACTGATAGATCTAGTTTCTGAAGGAAAGGCAGCTTAATTCTAAGTAATACTACCCGGTATAAGATTCTCCACACCTCACTCTCAGTAAAGATCATGAATTGGTTCACTAATAAACTGTAGGGGTTTCAGATTATGCTACAATAATATCTAAACAGTACACTAATTGTGTTGAATAGACTTGTCTTTAATTGGATTCAATCGTTAAATGAAATTCTTTCTTTACATCTTCTAATTGAGTTGGTTGGTGAAACCAAGATGTTATATTTATACTAAAACAGTACATTAGTTCCACTATTTGTGAATTTAAATATTCACTAAATAAGTCGGTACTTTTATAGTACATAAACAAGGTATTGTTTCCTTACAGTCATAAAACTCCATTCTGTTAATTGGAAAGGTCCACTCAAGACTATGATCTAGCGCTCTATAGCTGTGATTCGACATTAGCTTAAATAGAAACGCGGGCTTATTCAATACACCCAGATCCAGATTTTAGTAAACCTTCAAGATTACTAGAATAGATTATTTCAGTTGTAATCAAAAGTCTGTACCAAGGTTTCTCATAAAACCAACCCAATACACAGATAAATAAACTTTCTTTTAAATAATAGTTCAACATTTACTATCCACTCATAATAGTGATTATTTAATAGATTCTCATTGGAATTTGTAATATCAACACAATTAAGCACATCACAATAATTATTCACAACACTAAAATAACCCTTGAGTTTATTGAGTTATTACTAATGGAAATATGGTCCAATCCCAATAAACCAATCCCAATAGTTCTATGTAAACTTTCATTCACAAAATTATAAAACTTCCGTTTTAGTGAGTTCAGTTCTATAATGAACCCCATTATACCATCCTACTTCTAAAGTCTATAGTGGACTTTTTAACCAAATATTTAAATATTCCCAACGCCGCCATTTTGTCGACGCTGACCTAATTGTCGTACTACCTAGTATCCTAATTGTCTAACTTAATTGTTGTACTACCTAGTAGCCTATGACGGCCATCTTGTCGACGCTAAACTATCTACCGCCTGCCTAATTCTCCTATTCTCGCCTACATAAATCGCTACTTACGCCTACCTAAATCGCTACTCACGTCTACCTAAATCGCTACTCACGTCTACCTAAATCGCTACTCACGCCTACCTAAATCACCTTCTCACGCATACCTAAATCACTACTCACGCCTTCCTATATCACTACTCACGCCTACCTAAATCGCTACTCACACATACCTACATCACTACTCACGCCTTCCTATATCACTACTCACGCCTACCTAAATCGCTACTCACACATACCTACATCACTACTGGTAGAAATCCTACACAAACTAATGTTCCTACCGTCACCTAGCTAACATCACGACCTCAGGATGTGAACACCAGCATCCAAGATTACCCCCCATCTTGTAATGCTCACCTACTTTCGCACTATCGTTTCTAACTATGATTTTACCTGCCTAACAACGACTAAATATCGATTTCCTACGTTTGTAACCATGATTCTTACCACAATCATCGACGCCCCATTATCTGTACAGATCGAGCAAGCATACTCTGTCCTACCTAACTCCCTAGCAGCTTGGCCGTTGCCAGATTTGAGTGGGAAGGATCAAATCGGCCCCTAACAGAGGATTAGCAATACCACCCGAACGCCTACAGCAATAAACGAGGGACATCCCAACAACGCCTTCGGACCGGGGCTTTTATTGCATGCATGCACGAATGGTAATGCTAAGTGGCTTAACTGAGCAATCGTCAACGGATGCCCGCTTAACACGCCACATGCTAAGCTATTGACCTAGTCCCCCCCTCGAGGTTCTGACAAAACGCCCCAAAAGACACTACTATTACTACGATACTAGACTAAACAAAACTTATCTAAGGACAAAGCCTCCTTCCTTTAAATACTTGATATCAAATCTTAACTAACCAAACAAAATCAATTCAAAAATCTATTGGGAATAACTACGTTACTTTATGGGTTTTCGCAAACAAAATCTACATACTTTAATGTTGAACTTAGTTATACCAGATAAGTTCAAATTAAAGCATTTATGCAAAAGACTCGCAACCGACTGCGGAACCTATCGTCAGACGCCTCGACTTCACTAACTTGCTGACTTCTTGAAATTTGCTTGATTTAAAAATATACTTCTTCAAACGCTTTCTTACAGAGGGTAATGATGGCTTCTACTTCTTCTTACTTCGCTGCTGCCGGAGAAAATAAAGAGGACCCTTCCCTAAAGACTACCGCTTATATAACCTTCCCCCCATCCTAAATTGACCTAAATTCCCTTCCCACTTTCTTTTTCCATACCTCATAAGCATCTTATCCGCCTACCTTCACTCTCTTATTTTCTTTTGCGCTACTATGAAATTTTCCCCTCTCCCTTAAAATTGGGAAATGGTAGAATCACCTAATAGAAATCTATTTACACATTACTTTACGACCAGTAGTCAATTCTATCGCCGTATTCATTAATTGAGTCTTACTACGTTTGTAAAGACAATATTTATAATTTAAGTTCTTACAAAACAATCCTTTACACTACTAGATAATCTTAAAGTACGTAATAACTAAAGTATTAGACCTCGATTTCTTAACCCTCCATTTACTAATAAATTCGTAATTATAATATTATAATAATTTGATTTTTTATAATCTTCACATAAACAAATAATCCTCACATCTACTTCAACTAAAATCTAACTAATTAATCGTTTCACTTTGCTATTCCCAAAATGGCGTAAATCTATTTAGTTCAATTTGCTTAAGAGCATATTACTGAATTTCGATTAAAGTAATCATTTCACTTTACTTTTCCCAAAATGACGTAAATCTATTTAGTTCAATTTGCTTAAGTGCATATTACTGAATTTCGATTAAAGTTTACAATACATAATAAACTATTATATCCAACCAATCCAACATATAAATATTGGTACTTTGGAATTCTAGCTGGCAATACTCAATCAGCTACTTATTTCGTTCCAAAGCTTACCTACCCTTCTTTATCTTTAAAACTGAAGTACGCAACTACACTAATGGTTAACTAACTTCAGACCAGTCATCTAACAATCAAACGTCCAACGACAACGTTAGTCTATTAAGCCCCCTATACATCTTTCAAGCCCCCTATACATCTTTTAAAGAATGCTTTCCAAAGAATGCTTTCCTATGACATTCGTAATAATTATCGTTTATGTTTATTATTCGTTTATTATACTACATAATGATTTATCTGTTGATTATTATTACTAACCAATCATATACTTTTTTTTTTATCATCCCGTGTTTTGGATTCATTATAATCTGTTCAACTTTAACTTTTATGGTGAATGGCTGCGTCTCGTTTCACGTGACGATTCTGCCAACGTCTGAGTAAAAGACGCAGTGAATTACGATACGATACTGTTCGGGTTTTATATAATCTGTAAAGTAACATCATCTGTGACAATGAAAATAGTTCCGACTTTCGCCACTAGATGTCAAATCTGTGTTATTATTGTGTATAACCTATAACAATAATATTATGAATTTCTTTTCAATATCAATTTTTTTTAAGTAAATCGTTTTGTGTAACAAACTACAAAATATGAACAATGCTCAAGATCCCTTGTAAAATAATTACACCGTAATTATTCCGTTTTCATACAAATATTGAAGAATATTTGAATCACTACAAAGTGTACCACAACAACTATGACTCGCATTTAACTACAGAATCTAGATATTGTCTAAAATTCCCTGAAGATGATAGCCAAGGTTAGTTACAACCTTTATACTATATATTTTAGTATATAATTTAAATAATATTTGAGATAAAATAACGATGTTCAGTTTTGAACCGTTACAACCCGTAGCACCTCAGACGGGACTCGAACCCGCACCCTTGGGAATCCGGCCCAATGCACTGACCAATTATGCTACCGAGTCGCTAGTGGGAGCGGCGAAATTTTCTAGTACTTTTTACTTCTTCGCTGCAAGCCAGCACAATTTCATCAATGTGAGGAAATACCCCCACATTCGAAAGAAACATCTTTCCAGATGTTTTGACAATCGATAAAGATGAAACAGCTATATAATTATTAAATTTAGATTTTTCGCATTCACAATGCTATTTTTATATTAAGATAAATAATATTAGAAAAAATACTAGAAAAAATCGACTCACCCGTAGCACCTCAGACGGGACTCGAACCCGCACCCTTGGGAATCCGGCCCAATGCACTGACCAATTATGCTACCGAGTCGCTAGTGGGAGCGGCGAAATTTTCTAGTACTTTTTACTTCTTCGCTGCAAGCCAGCACAATTTCATCAATGTGAGGAAATACCCCCACATTCGAAAGAAACATCTTTCCAGATGTTTTGACAATCGATAAAGATGAAACAGCTATATAATTATTAAATTTAGATTTTTCGCATTCACAATGCTATTTTTATATTAAGATAAATAATATTAGAAAAAATACTAGAAAAAATCGACTCACCCGTAGCACCTCAGACGGGACTCGAACCCGCACCCTTGGGAATCCGGCCCAATGCACTGACCAATTATGCTACCGAGTCGCTAGTGGGAGCGGCGAAATTTTCTAGTACTTTTTACTTCTTCGCTGCAAGCCAGCACAATTTCATCAATGTGAGGAAATACCCCCACATTCGAAAGAAACATCTTTCCAGATGTTTTGACAATCGATAAAGATGAAACAGCTATATAATTATTAAATTTAGATTTTTCGCATTCACAATGCTATTTTTATATTAAGATAAATAATATTAGAAAAAATACTAGAAAAAATCGACTCACCCGTAGCACCTCAGACGGGACTCGAACCCGCACCCTTGGGAATCCGGCCCAATGCACTGACCAATTATGCTACCGAGTCGCTAGTGGGAGCGGCGAAATTTTCTAGTACTTTTTACTTCTTCGCTGCAAGCCAGCACAATTTCATCAATGTGAGTCAGTGCATTCATCAGACCAATCATAATTGGTCAGTGCATTGGGCCGGATTCCCAAGGGTGCGGGTTCGAGTCCCGTCTGAGGTGCTACGGGTGAGTCGATTTTTTCTAGTATTTTTTCTAATATTATTTATCTTAATATAAAAATAGCATTGTGAATGCGAAAAATCTAAATTTAATAATTATATAGCTGTTTCATCTTTATCGATTGTCAAAACATCTGGAAAGATGTTTCTTTCGAATGTGGGGGTATTTCCTCACATTGATGAAATTGTGCTGGCTTGCAGCGAAGAAGTAAAAAGTACTAGAAAATTTCGCCGCTCCCACTAGCGACTCGGTAGCATAATTGGTCAGTGCATTGGGCCGGATTCCCAAGGGTGCGGGTTCGAGTCCCGTCTGAGGTGCTACGGGTGAGTCGATTTTTTCTAGTATTTTTTCTAATATTATTTATCTTAATATAAAAATAGCATTGTGAATGCGAAAAATCTAAATTTAATAATTATATAGCTGTTTCATCTTTATCGATTGTCAAAACATCTGGAAAGATGTTTCTTTCGAATGTGGGGGTATTTCCTCACATTGATGAAATTGTGCTGGCTTGCAGCGAAGAAGTAAAAAGTACTAGAAAATTTCGCCGCTCCCACTAGCGACTCGGTAGCATAATTGGTCAGTGCATTGGGCCGGATTCCCAAGGGTGCGGGTTCGAGTCCCGTCTGAGGTGCTACGGGTGAGTCGATTTTTTCTAGTATTTTTTCTAATATTATTTATCTTAATATAAAAATAGCATTGTGAATGCGAAAAATCTAAATTTAATAATTATATAGCTGTTTCATCTTTATCGATTGTCAAAACATCTGGAAAGATGTTTCTTTCGAATGTGGGGGTATTTCCTCACATTGATGAAATTGTGCTGGCTTGCAGCGAAGAAGTAAAAAGTACTAGAAAATTTCGCCGCTCCCACTAGCGACTCGGTAGCATAATTGGTCAGTGCATTGGGCCGGATTCCCAAGGGTGCGGGTTCGAGTCCCGTCTGAGGTGCTACGGGTGAGTCGATTTTTTCTAGTATTTTTTCTAATATTATTTATCTTAATATAAAAATAGCATTGTGAATGCGAAAAATCTAAATTTAATAACATTGCTTCTAATACAGACGGCATACAGAGACATTTATTTTTTAACCCTTTACCTAATTCGCTCATAGGGAGGGTTCATTTCTTTGTTTGCAAGTTAGATACACTTTCCTTTTGTGGCGTTGCTCTCAGATTTATCTCAACATAGAGATTTATATTGAGATAAATCTGAGAGCAACGCCATCCTTATGGTTGGCCCCCAGAGGGTCCATCAATATGATCGATACAACCGTTGAGGAGCCTATGCATTTGCAATGAATGTTTGCTGCTGCGTCATCTATATTGTTATGTATTCACACAAAAAAAATGTGTCTACATAATAAATAAATATAATAAATATATTGTGAACAGGGTCATGACTCATGACAAACAATTTATATTCTGAATACATGACCTGAAACTTAGGCTTCTTGGCTTGACTTGGTTTTTTATCTCTGACAGTTTTATAATAGTGTCGGTTGACAAAAATCTTTAAAAATAACATTAAAAAAGTAATATAAATCAAATTACAAATATTAAATAAAATACCTACCTAGGTACGAGCACAAAAAAATATAACCTAACTCATATTTAAAGTCGCACACTAAATGTTATTTTTATATTATTTTTAAAAATTATCAAGTTAAGTATAATACAGAAAATATTTGAGATATATTTATTTATTTCATTCCATGTGAGTTAACTGAGATTATACCCAAACACATTAGCAAGCAAGAAAAACTTAGGAAAGTAAAAAGATTATTCAAGTAGTAGATGACACTGTGAGCTGACAAAAAACGTTTTTCCATTTTTATTTTATACAATACCAATACTTACCTCCAACTGTAAAGGTTGTTTCATTTGAAAACACTTTTTCATTTAATAGGAAATGGAGATGAGTACTCCAGAGGGCGGAGGCTGTATTCTTCTCAGACGGCAGTTTTATTATCATAGAGATATCAATTCTTTACGGCATTCAATTTGCTGTGAAAGATACTTTTAACCTTCACTTTTATTGAGCGAAAGGGTTTACTCAAATTATTTAATTCAGTTACCTGAAATTTTTAGTAAAAGAATAGAAACATTTTATTTTTTATTAAATTGTCTAAGATTTTGTGTAGGTAGGTAACTTACAAGTAATAATAACCAATAAAATAGTCATAAAAGTCAGAAATCATTACGGTAACTAGCTGTGGTGCCCGGCTTCGCTCAGGGAATTGATATGAGCATTGTATTAGTATAGTTCTACTAGTAGAACTAAACTCAAATTTGAGTTTTAGCCAAACTAACGAACAGCAATTCACTTTTTTATATGAGAATATTTTCTTTTATCATTATAACCAGCGAACTAATATCTAATTATAACAATCAATGCCACGTCCCATTTATTCGGACACGATGTCTCTCCTTCCCAATTTGACACAGAACGGGGCGAACTCAATTATCTTGTCGCAGTTTCTATCAAAACTTACATCGTTTGTCTTCCAGAAACGGGACAATTCGGGAACGGAGCTCTGCATACAAAGATTTCAATATTTATGACGAACCTCTTTTGGGACTACCGCTATAAAAGCGTATGTTGATTTGGGGACTGATAAAAATAATATTTTTATTTAACCACCTGCATTCTGGGTATTCCAGGAGACCAATCGCGCTGTTTCGCTTACAGAAAAATTCTCGGTTTAGTTTTGTTAAAATTATTGAAAGCTATGCTTCGGGAGCCTAGAATGCCAGAATAATTGGACAATTTAAATGAGAATTTTAAAGCTAAACCAAAGATTTTAAGGGGATATACGACCTCCGTGGTCGAGCGGCTTTGTACACCGGTTTCCAAGGTGTCGCCATCTCTGAGGTCCCGGGTTCGATCCCCGGTTGGGTCAATTTAGAAAACGAACTTTTCTATATTGGCTCAGGTCTGGATATTTCTGATACCACCGTTGTCTCTGATTTCCATAACACAAGTGCTTTAGCTACTTACTTTGGAATCGAAGCAATGTATGTGATGTTGTCAAATATTTATTTATTTATTTATTATTAAATATAACCTTAAGGACTACGTAACGGTTTTGGTTCTATCGTTCAGAAAAAGCTCGATATGGGATTTATATAATTGTGTTACAGCATTGTATTCGAAAATACTAACTTACTTTTGTTTTTTATTTTGTTAAAATAAATGATTTTAGCACCAATCGCGAAAAAAATAAAATCTAGCCTTTCCTTCTCAACACCTAATAAAATACAGATTACCCATAAAGTGAGATGTTTCAAATAAAATCCTTGTTATTTACAACATTTTTATCGCTCCAGTGCAGAATCCTTGCTAAGGAATGGCTCCTTGATATTACAAATAAAACATTTTGCCCAAAAGGTGTCCCAAGGGAGATATACGCGTCTCGTAAAAAGCAAATAAATCAAGTTTTATTCATATATAACCGGCTGTTTTGCACTCGTCAGTCGGTTTACCTTGGATTTGGTCGTTTTATGTCATGGCATTAATAAAAAAATAAAATTTACATCAGGTTGAATTCAAATTATTTGGAACATTATCACACATCCTGCAACTACAATTGTCAATTTACAAGATTGATAATTCTAATCTAAAATTATAAAGTTTTCGTTAATATTAAAAATAAATAACAGGAGACCCAAAGCATGTCCTTGAGGTACTCTTAATTTTTTTCTAATTTTAATTATAGCAAAGATGACTTCAAATACCATTTTTACACAAACTATAACTTTCTCTTTTGCAAGAATTGCAATTTAATGAAGTTATATTTTGCATTTCTTAAAAATATTATCTGACGCTGGCTGTTGTTGTAAAAATGTTAGATTTTCATGTTTCAGACGTTATATACAAAGCTTCCATGATACTAAAGACCTGTGTGACAATGAGCACGTATTCATTTTGCCGGATCGCTACGTCGTAGTAGCATACACTGCTACGAGACGACGACGCTCACGTCCGTGCTACGTGCCATGCAATACATCAATTATGCTACGATCACGGCGGCGGCGCAATTGATTTTGTTAACCTGACATCTTGTTATGTATGATTATATACAGGTTTATAAAAACTTGGAAACGCTCTATTCAATATTTAATAAGTTATTTGATGTATCAATTATTTAAAGTTAATCAATTTTAGATCTAATAAAATTTCTTTGACTTTTATATGCTACAAACTGATTTTAATATTATTCAGATGAAACAAAATGCTATACTTTATAGAAAGTAGTATAGCTTCAGTTAAGATATGTTGCTTCGTATTAGTATTAGGTTTAGTTCAGTATCTTCTAACATGTCCAATGATCAAAAATACTCTACATCCCATCAAACAAATTCCTAGTTATCGAAGTTAATAGTAAATAAACAGGAAAATCTTAAAGCCCGAACCTCCATGGGGTTCCCCGGGGACTGCTGTTATTTGATAACACGAAGGTCACTCCCGGGTTGGAGGGCAAACTTGAAATGGGAGGGCCCTCAAGATCAAAATACGATATATTGATATATATTTAGTAATTAGACCCAACCGATGTTGTTATTGACTATTCTACAATTTTATTTTATCGTATTGAAATTAAATAGAATTATTTAATCAGGCATGATTTGGCGAAAGTCAAAAATAAATGTTTTATAAAAATAAGAATGTCTCTGATCGTATCATGATTATATTTAAATACATACTTCCTTTGAATGATATTATACATTTTCAATAAAAAACTTGAATGTTCCATTGTTAATTTGGACATTTGTTTTATGCAAGCGGAAGTTCCACAGAGGTCTGAAAACTTAATTATTAGATTGACAAAGCAATCTCGAGATGCCTTCGCGCTGAAACGAAACAAAAGACGGGCGCTGTGAAAAGACATGCCTTACTATGGAACGTAGCTGGAAAACAAACTGTTTGGGAATGTCAGGACTGTATGTTTTATACATTATTTGATCAAGTCAAAATGTATTCAATTCTTGACATAAACTCAGAATAACCAGTTCAGGAACCTCGTCGTCAATATATCAACGGTGACTTCGCTAATGATATTCAATCGATACTATTGATAAAATGCATGCAAATGCGTCGTCGATTAATAAAATGCAATGTTGTGTGAATGGCAGATCAAGCTGTTATCTGCGACACTTATACCAATAATAAGTATATGCACCAAACCACAAACTATAGATTACAATTATTGTTCCGCCCATAGTTTGTATGCATAATCAGACACACTAATTCAGTGTGCCGCAGACGTCGCCGGCAGCCATTACCGCACAATGAACAGTCGCCGTCTGACGACAAGTTTGACAACGCTGCGATTGAACCGACATTAATATCCTTTCGTAACTATCTGATATGGTTATCAACAATAACTAATCATCATCAAGAGCCATAGTCCCCAATATTGGGGCACTGGCCTCCTTAAGGTGTGTTTTGACACAGTCGTTTTCCCGTTCCTCTTGCGCTTTCAACAAAGGGATGCGTCATTGCATACAATAGCCTATGCCCCTATCATATCAAAAAACGTCAAATTTATATGGCAGAAGTTAAAGAAAAAGCGCACAGTTTGGAGGCAATCATGCATGCGTCTGACACAAGTTAACAAGAAAGTTGATGAGACTCGGTAAAGACAGGGGAGCAAAATAGCACCCGTGCGCTAAGCCACGGCGCCATCGAGCTCAATGAAGAAACATATAAAAATATTTTTAAAAAAATGTCGAATCTTTCAACCAAATTGTAGTGCTGAATTTGATTTTCGCGTTTATCAATACACACAAAAAGCATTTTTTTTTAATCAACGATGCACTGTAATTAATATGATTCCACCTCCAATTTAAACTTCATTGTAAAAAAGTGCAATCAAACCTAATACAAAGGTGACAGCCCTGGAGTGAACTAATAAATCTAGGGTCTCGCGTGATCAGTTTGCCGCGTAATGGTAAGTAATAAATAATGGAGTTTACAGCGGAAACTTCCAACCTCCGAACGTTTGCTTGGATATCAATATCATACCTTATAGTACTTATTTAAGTAGGTTCAATAGTGGATATTTTGAAAGCTAAGCAATTTTCTCAAAGGCTGCGAATGGAATAGGTTACCAAAACGAATACGACAATCTCAGTTATAGATTGTTTGGAATTGTAAGTTCATGTATTATTATCCCATGGGTATTTTAATTGAAAGAGTATAATATTAACTTTATGGTCCCATTTTACTATGTCAGTTTGATTTTTCTATGTGACTTAAAAAAATAAAATTATCTAAACCGTTTTCCAATAAATTAAATGTTTTTTACAAGTTAACATGAGTTCTTTAATCCTAAACACATCAACGAGTGAACAAGATAACATAACTTATAATTCATTAATTATTATTAATATTCTTAAAAATCCATAAAATATTATGAACATTTATCGTATTATATTCTATAATTTCTTTTAATGAAATATTGTAATAATTGAATAAAATAACAATCACATTACAAAATGACGTCATAGAGACGCCTTTTTTTCAAAAAATCTATAGTCAGTGTCACGATTCAAGTGTGTGTCAAGTAGTGTCAAGAATTCTAACGATACCCTACATATCCAAATCTGTTCAGGCATTTGGAAGTTTACGGTGGAATAAAGAAACTCATATACATACAAATATACATGAACTCTGAATACAATCCTCCTTTTTGGACAGTCGTATAGAAAGAAAAAACGGGCTGTATTAAAACAAAATATTTATTACACTGAACAAATACTAATATTTTGCTGAACGTACATCATATTCCATCGTTTACGTTATTTATGCTTAAGTGTAGTTCTTAATAATTCAAAAGACGTCCTTACGATAAAGACCCGCTCGTTTGAATCACAATCTAAAACACATCATATACTAGAAGTTAATCTAACAGTGCTCAGTAATTCATGAGCTTTCCTCTTATTGCTTTCTACGGGAAATAGAAAACTAATCTACGATCGGATCGACTTCGAAAAGGTATGGGCACAGTGACGTCGGGTAAATCATAACCCTCCGGCCGTTTTCGCAACTGCGATTCGCAACCTGTTGCGAATAAAAAAAAATTATTCCTTGTTCGCAACCAGTTGCGAATCAAGAAAACTTTTTCCTTAACCGCAACTTGGTTGTGAACAAAGAATAAGAACTTCCCAGACTTACATAGTAGTGATTGCAGAAAAGAATTTCTTAATTCGCAACCAGTAGCTAAGATATTAATAAGATTATCAAATTATTTTAGTATCATGTTTCAGCATTATCAATGTTAGCTTTACAGCTCGTGTGGTGTGCCTAAACGTATTTTCTAATCAGCGAAGGTGGGCGTGACTTGTATCGTAAAGTAGGTGTGAGAATGATAGTTCGTGTACTGTTTGTTTGCAGTGCACCTTTTACGTGATTTACAATGCTACATTTTGCAACAGTATTATCATTTTTTTTTAATTTGATATTTTAGAATGTACAATGATACCTGCTTACAATACTAAATAATATACTAGAAAAACCGTCCGACTATTGATTTAGTGCAAGTAGAATTCTAAGTATTATCATAGTTGACACTCTCGGTGAAATAATTTTGTGAAACATGATACCTGAAATGAACATGCCACGCGAAAGAGCAAACGGCGGTGTGGGGCGATAGAATCTCGCTCTCTTCATATTGCGCGATCGAAGCGCAAATAATCACACATACTTATACTCAACTCAGAACCATATGGCCCTACCACCAGGAATCGAAGCTGTGACCATTGGTTCGAAAGACAGGATCGCTTGCTTGAAGATTTCAGCAAAATTGAAATTTATAAAAACGCTGGCTCTGACACCGCACAATTTCATTCCAATAAAAAACCAGTTGAAATATTTTACCCATTTACATTGGAACAAAGTGAGTCCCTACTGTTTTAAGTGAAAGTATAATCAACAATACATAATATATTCTACCTACATAATACATACATAACATCAAGTACATTTTGACAATTCGAAAAATTTGCGTGGGGCAGCTCCGCAGCTGATAAATTTGAGATTGAATACATAGCCTACGTAAATGTTAGTATGGATTAACATATTTTTTTATAAAAAAGTACAATATTGTGCTTTCAGCTTGATTAATGAGTAGCTGCTTTTGACCTAAAAATATATTCATTCAACATTTTTATAAAATTGCTTTCCAACTTAGTTAAAAAATACTTTTTGTATTTTCAACTCTTCGAATTTCACTAGGAGCTTGTGATAAGTTTTTGATCATCGATCCCATGACCGACCCAAGTGAAATCACAGGCCCCTTAATTATATGATGTAAACTTTGTTGATTATTGTGATGAAAAATGACGTAACTCTAAATGCTGACCTCATTTTTCAATTTTTGCCGACTCTGTATGAAGTATAAAGGGAGAAAAAAAGCAGCCCTTGACGAGTTCTTGCCGGTTCTTCTCGTAACAAGGTCTCCCGCTTAAGGTTTGCGAACCGATGGCGTAGCTTCTTTGACATTCACAAGTGCTTGTAACAGCCTAGACTGAATAAATGAGTATTGAATTTTGAATTTCTTATCCTATATCAAAGGGTGATTTAAGTCGCAGTACATACAAACACACCCATTTGTACAAATGTACGTAATATGGCGCACATCCGTCGCAACGACGGCAGAAGTGTCTTATTATGAGCGTAGCTTGTTAGCCCTCACTAACAGGAAAGGCTTCCGACATCCGGTCATGTTATGTGGAAATGTCACAAATATTGCGTTCAAATATTACTATTTATTACAACTAGTATTTTATTAGCAAGGGAATTGAAAATCCTCCAAAATAAAAACTGAAATCTTACGATTTTCTTGGAGTGTATGTAGAAAAGTTATTTACTTCGAAAATATGAATATCGAGATTTTTCACGATTTACATCGAATTCACGACGTCCAAAAAAAGAAGTTTTGAATTCAAAAGAAAAGCTTTCAAAAACAGTTATTCCAATATTTCCAAGTTGCAATGTCATACCTATGCCGAACATTTTGCTCTGAAGCTAGTCTATAGTTAGCTAACTAGCTAGTCAAAAGCAACAAAGAAGTATACTTGTTTTAGCTAAGGATTAACTGTTCCGTGTTTTATTCAATTAACGTTATTGCGAAGAAGGGAGTTGAAATTCATATTCTCTCTATGTACCTTTGTGATGCTCAATAAGGTTAAAGCTAGCCTTATTGTATAGGCTTAAGTATTTCAATCTAGTATTCAATTTATTCAAAATGTATTTTTCATCAAAATTTGCTACGATCAAAACCTGTCAATATTTAAATATTACCCTCGAATTTATCAGCTCGGAAAATGGTGGCGTGTGATTATAATTTATGAAACTAAGATGAAATATGTTTATTCCAAGTATATTAAGATTGATGATCAAAAGGACCGACACGCGCTAAAAGCCGTCCTTCAACTGAAATATCATAAATAGCTTCTGCTTAGATTTTTTATTTAAATTCCCGGGATAATAATAGGGTATTTAGTTATTACGTCATGTTCATATTAAAATTGAATATGTTAAATTCGTGTTCACAAACATTTAGGTATAGTAAATAGCTTCCGATGCATTACCATATCAGCATACCTATCCGAAGCTATATAATAATCTTCGATTATGATAATGTGATGTATTTTTTTTTTTTCAAAATGATATTTTTTCTCCATTTATAAGAATACTGATAATATTACAGAGTCTCATTAGAGAACCTTTATTTTTTATTAAGTTTCAAAAACTCGGAGTAGAAGACTCCGAGTTTTTGAAACTTAATAAAAATAGCTTTGGGAAATAAGATCCAATTACGGATAATCTCAAAAATCCTAAAAGCCAGGACGCACATAAATTAGTATTTCAGCCGGATGTTGACATTAAATTTGTAAGTCTTAGTAGGTAATTGAAAGTAAACAGTATTATAGGTAAAAAAAACTAAAACCTACTTTGTTTAGAGGAGATGAAGACGAATGATAATGGACTCAGTAAATAATAGTTTTAAATCTACGGAATCTCTTTTAATTAAAAATGAATTGCTGTTCGTTAGTCTTCTGTCTAAAACTCAAAAATGGCTTGACCGATTGGAGTAATTATTTTTTGTTTTGTTTGCATAGTACAGTGCCAACCAACAATAAATCCATTATCTTGAAACTAAAATAAAAACAACCTTAGCTAGCTCTCTAATTTTGTCATTGACAGTTTTCCAAAATAAGAAAATGAGTTTCTTATGTAATAATTAAAAACGTTAATGTTGTCAATAATTACGATTATTTTTAATTTGAAATTTGTACCAGCGTTGTACGCCTCCTTGATGTGTCAATAAAAAGCTTCCTCTGGTTTGAGAGCTAGTTTATCGGATATTATTATTATATTATCATTCATGGAGATACCATCTTTAAGATTTCGGGTTCAATCCCCGGCGGGGTCTTATCAGCTAATAATAAGCAATTTCAGAGTGAGTAACAATGGTTACCGAAATCTAGTGGTTCCGTACTGTAATCAAGAGGAGAGGTACTTAATTTCAATTAATAGTTTCAACAATTTTATCCTTCGGTTCAATTTGATCCAACAACTCCCCGAGCCCTCGTCGGTTCCGTTCGTATTGTTTGTTAACGCGGCGCTAACTCACGAGTATTTCTCTAAATCACGTTAATTTGAAACTCACAGTATTTAAGGGAGTGGTGCAGAATACAGTACAGCTGATATAGAATAGGATTTAGAAGTGAGACTTAAAAAAAAACAATCTCTTTTCTACGTCACACTATACTTTTATCAATATAGAAATTGGTGATAATATTTCCTAATCGCTTCGAACGATCTGATTTGTGTTGGAGTGGAGTTATTACTGAGTATTTTGTTAAGTTTCTTCTTTCATAAGCTGATAAGTTTTTTGCGCCCATTTTTCTTGTCAGCTAAAACACGTCATAATGTAGGGTAAAAGAATTGACGATTTAAAAATGCTTATTATGTGAGCTTATTTGGTAATAAAGAAATTTATTCATTTATTCATTAATAATAAAAAGACTGCTTCCTTCAAAACTGCTCTGTTGGCATAGCATATTGTTCAACCCTAAACTCAAATAAACGTTCACTGATCACCATAGGCATTCTAGATCGTGATCCGATCCTTATTGATTTAGATCCAGATTGTATGAGATTGACAGATCGCGTGACAGATCAATATCCTTTGATCGCGAGATCACGATCAACGGATCTTGATCGGATCACGATACCGCTGCCTACCGTAGAGCAACCTGGAACGCCCACGTTAAGGTTACTCATGATACTTTTATTTTAAAATTCATCGCATCTTTACCGATTCCGCGGTCGCTACCGCCAATGATTTCCACTCCGCTGTCACTACTACCCCACCCAATACTCGCAGAACTCAACGCAAGCTAATTACCAAACAGCGCGACACGTTACACAAATTGTTCCCAACGGCAGGGCTACCACCTGCAAATTAAATCCGAAAGGAAAGGACCTTTAATGGCGCTACAGCTTAATTAAAGGACCCTTAGTTTCAACAAATAAATACGAAGTAAATGTCAGAAGGATTTATTAAAATAACTCTTTATTAAAAAATATTTAATTGTTTATTGATAAAAAAGCTATCGATGGTTTTTTCTCATTTATAAACAACTAATTTAAAAAGATATAACATCTTCATGAATAAAAACATTGAATTGTTGATTTATTATTTTAAATAACTTAAATTGTTTCGCAATCGTTTCGTCGTTATTTTAATTTTGTGTAACTTTTCATTATTATTGTGATGGAAAATGACCTCAATTTAAATGCTGAGGTCATTTTTGACGACTCTGTATGAAATATACAGGTAGAAAAAAGCAGCCCTTGACGAGTTTCTTGCCGGTTCTTCTCGTTACAAGGTCTCCCGCTTCTTTGACTTTCACAAGTGCGTAACAGCCTAGAAAATATTACAATTTAAAGCAGCCGCTAAATTCAGACTTTTTATTTCACTTTTGCATGGCAACTTTTCAGCAGCCACTGGTCATAACTTAATAAAGCTACTTAATGTCCACTTTCGATAATTTATTTCAAAGATGGTCTAGAAAGTTATTTATTTTAAAATTATTAGATAAGCCCTCTCTATTGCTACGCCCTTACAAGGTGTCAAATGATCTGTATCTACATATATGTAACATTAATAATATAAATGTAGATTCAATATCTTACTTTTACTTTTGTTGTAAAAAGTACTTGCAAAAGCGCTCACTATGAAGTACTCTATTTCTTGTAAAATAATACACCAGTACAATAGAGTGGTTATCGTTAATTGCCCGGGGAAGTTTCTGATTGTTTCCGTTCCCGGAGAGGTTTAGCCCCGGGCAGAAAGACCTTATCTTGTTTTGTACTCCTGTGGGAACGCTACGGATGGTAATCGTTTCGTTTTAACGTTCCGACATTCACAAATCTTGTGGTAACTACATAATAGAAACGGTTCATTTGTATTTGGTCTACAGAGTGTGCAGCAAAGATGTAAAGGTGCGAAGACTAAAAAAATACAATATATCTATGTTAAGAAATGTGTGTGTGATTACTTAAGTTCAAAGAGAAATCAGACAAACTTTTACGATCATTGAAGTTACTAATATTAAATAATTAATAAATCGTTGTTTATTTATTCATTTTACGGTGAATCATCAGCTTCACAATATATTTTAAATTTCAACGTAGAAACTTAAAAAGCTAATAACAGATTCACACAGTTGGTTGTTAAGACATTATCCTCATATATAATAGGTTATAACTTACACAATAATTAAAATATAACTCCCAATGCTAAAGCCATAAACAATATACTTTAACATCAAATTCTCTATATACACATAAGTCTTAAGCCAATATTCCTCCACATAAAACAGGGAAATTCTAAGATAATTCCTTGAGATAACCATCGAGAGCGGTAGAAAAGCTTATTTAGCAGCTCTCGAGACATCGCTTCGGGCCGATATGAGTCACGTGTTTGAACATAAGTAGCTTATTGACAAGTTATATGCAATAATCAGTGCCTGTATAGTGAGTTTGAATAGTTACGTTTATAGTAAGCAATTTTGTATGAAATTTGGCTCAGCGCCTCTGGCGGTAATTATACTTAACTAAAACTTGTCATACAAATGTTAATTACAGTTCCTATCGAGTATAGTAAGCGTCAAGTAATACTACAACTAAGTCAGTACAGTGCCCTTACCATGAGTTGATGCAAACTGTTTTCGCTACCGTAAACTATCGTTTTCTCTCTTTCACTCGCATTGTCTGTGAGCAGTATTTCCGATAGTTTACGGTAGCGAAAACAGATCAACTCATAGTAGAGCTACAGGTTATTAAAAAATATATATTATTTTTGAGTTCGGGTACCTGAAAATTTAAGTTTTTGTCAATGAAAATACCGAAATATTTTATACATGCTGGAAAAACAGGTTGTGGAAGAGCAGTTACAAGAGGACTGCCTTCGATAACATATCGAGGTATGTGATGGATGGTTTTTCTTCGGTGAGTAAAGGAGATATATTTGGTATTTTCGACATTAAGAGTTCTAATATTATTTATCTTAATTAAGAGTAAGTATGTTTTCAGTCAACCATGTTTTAACCAAATTGAAACCTGATAAGGAGGTTATCTACCATATTTACCTACCCTATCTACTAGAATCGGCTTCACAAGACCAAACAAAGAAATATGTAACGAAATGGAATTGGGCAGGCCAGGTTAAAACAGCAAAAAAATAAAAAAAACCGCGGGCGAATTTCGTTTGGGGCAATTGTCATATAAGCCATATTTTCCAACTCATAGCAAACATTTAGACCCAAACTTATATGAGCTTATCATGAATAAATAAAGGATTGAACTTTGGGAAGTCTGCCGGGCTTCAAATTAAAACAGATAAATCGAGCCCCAATCGGGCCAAAATGGCGAAACATAATTTATGATGTCACACGAACATCGATATCTTCTAAATAACTACAATAGGAAACTTTTTACTTCGATTTATCTGTTTTAAGTTGAAGCCCGGCAGACTTTTTGAAGTTCGATGCGTTAGCCGGCCCCCTGTTCTACTAGAACAACAAAGCAAAGAAATGAAACCGGTAGGCCTGGGGCCAGCCTTAACAGAGGCATGCCTCAGGGCAAGCAATAGCGCATGCTTTATCTTCTCAAAAAACGTCAAATTTGTACGGCAGAAGTCAACTGTCAAGTCAATTTGCGTTTGACGCAAGTTGACTTGAAAGTTGAAAGGGAAAGCGCACGGTTTGGAGGCAACATTGCATGCGTCTGACGCAAGTTGACTTGTAAGTCGAAACGACTCGGTGAAGACAGACATAAAGAGGAGAGCCATAACCCATCAGGAATTTGACAGAAATTGTCTGTTTAGTCCTATTAAATTTTGTACAGAAATTAGTAGAACTAAACGGATATTTTTCTCCGTTTAGTCCTACTAGTAGAAGTAAACAGTAGAACTATACGGACTACTTCGCGGATTGGTGGGTGTTACTACCTACCAAACGTCTATCTATTCCGTTTCGGTTCCTACGTTACTAAACAACTAGAAGTAATTTGTCGACAAGAGACTAATAGTGGGACCAATACACTTTAGGCACTAAGTGCTAGCGTTTAAAGGGGATACCCAAAGCAATTACCAAGAATACCGACGATTGAAATACCAATTTACGAAATTGGCATGCCAAATAACTTTTATGATGGAAGCCACACCAAAACCTTTGCTCAAACCTCTTGGCTTCCTTTGATTAAAATGCCTTTTATGCAAATATTAAAAAAAAACAAATGTAATAAAATTTTTGTATAATAACTTACTAAGATAAAGTTTTTATTTATTGTTGTTATTAAATTAGATTTTTTAATAGAGCTTGTACATTTTAAGTTACTGCTCGATCTTCATCATTAACATACAGAGGCAGTGATGCCAACTTAGCAACTTTATAGCTAGATCTTGCTATTATTTGGTGACAGACAGCTACAATTTAATGAAACTTGTAGCTAAACTTTTTCATTCATAAATTGACATTTTATTGTAACCTACCTACCTACTGTATTAGCAATTCTAGCAACTTTTTGGGGCAAAAAATGCCAGTCTAGCAACATTTTGAAAAATGTCTATCAACTGGGTAAAGCTAGCAGTTGGCAGCACTGTACAGAGGAGGTTTTTTAACAATAGAGAAAACAAAATGGTGAAATAAACTAACAGTCTTACAATGCAGAAATGTGCATTTGATAAAAGATAGTGCTGACCAGGTTAACTTTTTCCATTAATCAGAATTAAGCGCTGATTTATTATAGAAAATTTTAGCAGAATCGGGTAAAACTGGGCGATTCGAATCCGCTTTATTTCAAAGTTAGAAGTATTCAAATTCATATTGCATTTATGAAACTATTTTAGCTAATTGAACAGACAGACTGTTAGTTCTAAATAAGGAAATGTGGGGAAATGTCAATAATAATAATATGTTATTCAACTAATATAAAAATATATTACAGATTTCTACTCTGACCTAGTTATGACTTTTGAAAATAAGTAACACTGAATTCCACTCAGGAAATAAGCTGCCAACGACACTTCGTCGACTAGCTAGTTGGATTCATGTCAGTAAAAAATCGAATTTCGAGTAGCTGTTGGAGTTTAAACTTTTCTCTCATAAATTAGTGTCTATTGTTATAATCTCGCCTATCTTTTGGGTTTTTTTTATTTGTTATCATATCATAAATGTATCGCAAACAAGCCACAACTTATTTACCCTATTAACACTATATCTTAAAATTAAAAATTAAAATAAATAAGTTAATATTGTCATCATGTCATTTCAAGTATCCCTCATTCTATTTAATTTGGGGTGAAAGAAAAAAAGAAAACTAAGTGACACAGCTATAGCATCGTAAGTAAGTTTCTTATTTCATTGTTATTTCTCAACAGTAAATGTGACGACATTCTATAAAAGCTACTTTATCCGTGTTATGAAGCCGTGGAAAGATAATAAATAAAACAAAAAAAGTTAATCTTCTTTTACAAAAGTGTCACTTGACGCCTATTTCAACAAAGTACGCACTTAATTTGGTCGAACAAAAGACAATGGCTTATGAAAGTCTTGCAATTTTTTATTTTGAGGAAAAAGTCATGATTTTGGCTATTTGAATAAAATATGATTTACGTACTAGCTTTTGCCCGCGACTTCATCTATATGAAATTTCGCAAATAATAGTAGTCTATGTAAAATAGGTTTATTTATTTATGTGCAAGTCACAAGTTGAAAGGGTGTAACAAAATTGGTAGGTATAGTACAAGTGACGCCCTGCTAGGGCACAGCAAACATGAGAGGCAACTATCGCCTTTTAGTTATAAATTCAAATTAAACTTAAGGTCCCTATATACCTCAAGTGGCGCCCTCATTTTAATTAAATTTATTGCTCGCTAATTGAAGAATTTGATTGAAGCTAAGGTTCTATAGTTTAATTACAAACGATAACCTCAGTAAAATTTTGTTCGTTGTAGTAGTAGTGCAAAAGTGCTAAAAGTGGCCACTTTAGAGCCACAGAGAGCCTTAAGAAAATAGTATTCTAATTGGCACATGCATACAAACTAACAGTTAAACATCAAGCAAAACAGACAGACATACAGACTTTTGCATTATACTAATAGATTATGGTTTTGTAACCTATCGTCACATCTTGAACACATTTTTTCTAGCTAATGTGAGCAATAAGTGCATAATATGTGGAAATATTATTTGTCGAAGCTTGTATATTTCTTATTTAAATTGTGGGTGTGGCGTCTGCAAAGAGGTCACCACTCCTCTATGGTTAAGCAGAAAAGAAAAGATAGTTCTGACTTTTGTCTTTCGGGCTGATGTCACAGAATTTTATTGTTGCTTTCTTTCTATTGTAAATTAATATTCTTCCTTCCTATTATAATGTGACTCATCCATGTAAATATGTATAACATGTGTGAAGTAAATGTACTAAAACCACGCAAGCCGTGATTCTGTAGCTTCCGTAAAAGATTAAAATTAATAAAAACAAATTCATTGATAGCTTTATAATCTGAAGGCCTCATAAATCAATGAACAATAATATGACGTGTCAAATTACTGAAATCAAGAAGTTCATTTAAAAATAAGGTTTTCTTAAATCTCATTTTTGTGATTGCTTTTTACCTTTATACACCTTAATTTATAGTTAATTAAAAATTTGATAGATTAGCATATGTTACGTATGCCACGTGATAAACTGTCTGCATGTTCAATTTAATTACTATTACTAACAGCCATTGCTGAACTAAATTCATATTATTAGCCCCGTTTTAACGTAATGCCAGCTCAGTGAAAACAAATATTGTCATTATATTTTATCGGTTGATTTTTGCACAGAGATTTATCGTCTACAGTGCTAACAACCTTAAAGGCAAGTTATGAACGCAAAATACAACACTTTTAATATTGAGTCATAATTTAATAATCACTACGATATTTTATAGAGGTACACTAGAAACTCTAGATTAATTAATCTAAGAGTAATTGCGACAACAGGAACTTTATCACTAATTGACAACCAAATTTTGTTGTAAAAAAGATATTTAATATTGTAGTTTAATTAAGGAATAGTAAATCTTATCATAAAGCCGCCCTCGGTCATTAATATGTAGCGTTACAAGAGAGAAGAGAGAGAGAGAGCCTACCTAAGATAGAGAATGGATTGTATCTATCTAGTAAGGAGTGAAGTGGAAAGATATAAAATAACAACAGCGTGTTGCCTGTCGCTCCTGAATTTTTAGTTTTTAATATGACTACAAATACCAGCATACCAGCATAATAGCAAACTGTGATTAGAAAATAAAAGTTATGTGGAACAAACACATATTGTCTGTAAAGACAACGCGTACATAGCGCCATCTCATGGATTTACAACCTTAAATTAACAACCAACCAAACAGAAGCTACGAACTAAACGATCTCCACTAAGCCAGGAACACAATGCCTAATGACAGAAGTGGCTGAAACACTAACAACCCTCAAAATTTCGAGCATCCACCGAGTACACGGGTCGGTTTACCGAGTCTGACCTACGGTAATTCGAGGAGCAACTCGACTGTTAAATGTAGTTGGGTCAGCAAAATCGAACGTGGAAGAGGCGTTTGGGTGTAAGTAAGTACACTTGGAGCTCGACTCGTGACTCTCAGAGGACTAGTGTATAACCAGAGGCCCTGAGTACATACGTTCTAAGAGTGTATATGTCGCAGCCAACTAGCTTAACCAGTCGTTCAATTAACGGCCTAGCCTTTTCATTTAACGGCGCGGTTCAATCAGCGGTCTAAATTATATCTATCCATCTAATTAGATGGCTAGGCAAATGACTTGGTTCTACGACGTTTAATAACTTGCCTAACCATGACATTGAAATATAGTTCCATTTTCTGCCGCTGGAGCGCTGTAAGCAGAGCTGCCAATATGGCATCGACCAGCTGTGATATTAATGGTGTTTTTTCATGATTTAACAAGATTAAAAAATACGTTTTAACGAGATTATAATAGAAGTAAAAATAGTGTAAATATTATTTGTTATTGAACGTTTTTAAATATTGACCATAATTTTATTGGATATGACCAACAGCATGTAGGTAAAGGTATTTTTGTGTAGTTTTTCGAAATTTATTGTTTGTTAGGCGATATGTGGGTTTACAATACTTGTCTTTTTTGGTTTGAATATGAATTTAAATTGTGTTTTTACGGCATAAGCATCTAATCTCGTTAATTAAATGTTGTATTAGACGCGGTGGCTAAATGTCATTAAGGCCGGTGATTAAACGGCGCTGCTCAATTAAATGGCTAGGCCGTTGATTGAGTCGCTGATTAAACCAGTTGGCTGCGACATTTTTATGATCGAATGACCGTGCTTATATCTTAATAATGGCTCGACGCAGTTTTCGTAACTGATTATGAACAGAATATAAGAAAGTTAACTGCTTTACATGAGGGTCTAAAGTGTGCAGGTATTTGCTATTTTGCTATTTTATTGATATCAATAGCATATATTAAATAGTTTATTCTGTCCCTCGTGGGATTCAACCTCACAGAACGACGCGAGTTTGCACTGTATACACATCACGTGTAGATACAGCTGGAATATCGGACAAAGCGGTTTATGCCTTATCCTCAATTCCATTAGCGATTTATTTAGGGGTTGTCCGATTTATTTTGAATTCTGAAAAGCTTTTATTTTGTTTTTATTTTGAATTCTGAAAAGCTAACATTGAAAAGCGGATGATGGTTCGCTGTGTTTTACAGTTGTTTAAACAAATTCTAAAATCATATAACGGTATTTACCTAATGTAACAGTGTTTTTACACCACCTTTTGCAGAAACCTTTGAATTTTGTACCCATTTTTTGTGTTAGTTTACTATAAAAATAGTTTTTTTCTTTAAAAAACAACCTACCCAGTGATTTAAAAGCCTCCACGTTCTTTAAGTCAGAAAATCGTTTAGCTGAATCACTTATTTACATTTCTTAATTGTTGTTCGCAGTGTTCTATCTAAATGATATACAATTTCACAGAAACGTTTGCTCAGCAAAACCCTTACAGTAATATGTTTTGACAACCCTAGCTCCTTCCCGGCTAGCGGCGGCGTTTATTTAATGTGTACACTGCAATTAACCATAAACGAAGTTTACTTCACGACACGCGGTTGTACGACAGCGGTTATTAACAACTTTGGTAACCTGAACTTGTGTAATCTCTGCATAAAAATAATTTAAAAGAGAATGACCACTTTCTAAGTTCAAAAGATATCGTTATAAATTTTATGTGCCCTTGTAATTGAAATTAGTAGCTGAAAAGGCCTTTAGCTATAATCAGTAATTGGTTTTTAAATTTTGAGATTTTAGCATTCACAATGCTAAAATCTCAAAATTCAAAAAATTAGCTGTTTCATACAAAAATTAAAATCGAAAATATCAAAATGTATGAAACAGCTGATTTTTGTTTTGCGATTTCAGAGTCGGCCCCATAGTAAAAGTTGTTTAGTTTGATGGTCCCTATATACCATATTCGGCATTAGGGGTATTTTTGTAACACCTTGTATATTACATATTACGCATTGTTTATGACATTACATTTTCTGTAGTATTTTGAGTGAGGTATTTTTGCAATATGGCGATAGTTGACTGAGATAAGTCAAATCAATTAACTACTCAATAAAACTGTCTTCAATCTCTGGAAATGAAAGATAGTTCCAAATATATCATTAGGAATGAAGATAACACTATTATTGGATTTTAAGGCTTAAGCCGGGTTGACATGATAAGAGTCAGCTCGGACCGAGTCACGACCGAGTCCACTCGTACGAGGCACCTTCATACGTAGCACTTCCAAGTGCGCTCGGATTACATGTTAACACATACGAGTAGAGTCTAAGTAGTAATCCGAGTGCACTCGCTCCGAGCTGACTCTTATCATGTCAACCTTGCTTTAATTAATAACAGTACCGTAAAATGCAATAAAAAAAATTCTGTGGACGATATGGCGGATGTTGACAGAGATAAGTCAAATTAATAATCATTAAAATATAAACAAACATACAATATAAACATAACATATAAATATATCTTTAGGAATTAAAAAAGAATACAATATTATTTGATTTATATGCTTAAAACAATTATAGTACCTACCATAAAACGCAAGAAATAAAAAGTACTGTGTATGATAGTGGAGCACGTTAACTGAAATTCGTCAAATTTACTCAATAAAACTATCTTCAATCTCAGCAAACGAAAGATAGTTTGAAATATATCTTTAGGAATGAATAAGTGATACAATAAACATGGACTTTCAGGCTTAGTTCCGTAAAACGCATTAAATTAAAAGTACTGTGGTTATGGAGGGCATTAACTGAGATAGGTCATAAATCAATTAGATACTCAATAAAACTATCTTCAATCTCGGGAAATGAAAGATAATTTCAAATATATCGTTAGGAATGTAAAAATAATACAATATTATTGGATTTTATTTTGTTGAGGCACAGGGCCTAAAAGGTGCTAACATTACAACAAAAACTAGAATCTATGGAATAACATTACGTGGACATGATTAGAGTACACTCGGATACCTACTCGGACGCTACTCGTATTGTGTAAACATGTAATCCGAGCGCACTCGGAAGTGCTACGTATTAAGCTGCCTCGTACGAGTGGACTCGGTCGTGACTCGGTCCGAGCTGACTCTTTCATGTCAAGCCGGCTTTACGAGTACAAAAAGCGTATAAAAATACACCATAGCTATAGATCACTCAGTTGTTTCCTCCGCTCATTTCTTTATAACAGCCCCGGCTTTATGTCACCTCGTATTCCTTCTAAATTAGTTACACTAAAGGGTTTTATGTTAATGGATGTTCCACGCGTGATTAAAAGCCCTGACGGTGATCACATTGTGGATGTATCAACTTTGGTCTCATAAATTTACCTGTGTACATACTTGCTTTAATAGGAACATTATATTACCCAAAGTTAAGTGGGGAGGTCTGCCATTATAGCCATGCAACTTTCATTTACGGGTTAATTAAATTTTTAAATAACAAATATTTTTGTCACAGATTAGCAAAGACTGTTCATAACTCCGGTAATAACAAAACTACAGATAAATATCGTACTGTGTCAATTTGGCCGTACACAGGCCATTCACGAATCTGGCACGCTAGAAGAGCTAGTCTGGCTCAGGTTAGTACAACTGCGTAGATAATGTTGAGAAATACTTTAAACTCCTTATGAATTTTATACCCTCACAGATTTAACTTCGTCGGCGTCTCTTTGAAACATTATGAGTTAGGAGGTTGTAATTAATCTCCACGCGAATTTCTAATATGTTGGCAAACTTTAGCGTAAGTCGGGTGTTTAAGTTTCTGCGTGTCAGCCACGCAACATTCGGGACGGATTACTTTTGTCGGCGGCGCAGCAAGCTAATTTGTACGGATAGCGCGTTCCAGTGTACACTTATGTCATTGGGATTTATTTATGATGATTGAGATTTATTTATTGAAAATAAAAGGATATTTATATAATGATATTTTAATATATAATTTTTTTATATTTGACAACATCACATACATTGTTCCGATTCCAAAGTAAGTAGCTAAATCACTTGTGTTATGGAAATCAGAGACAAATGGTGGTAACATAAACACCCAGACCTGACCCTATATAGAAAATATCGTTTTCTGAATTGACCCAGCCGTGGATCGTACCCGGGACCTCAGAGATAACGACACCTTGAAAACCGGCGTGCGAAACACTCTACAACGGAGGTCGTCATAATAGGATATAAACTTTTTCCAGCTGGAAAGTTAATGCTAGCCGAGTTGTAAGCTTTCGATTCGATATTATTTGGATTAATATCCAAATTATGGAAATAGTGTCAGTGTTGTCAAAACATGAGAATAATGAATACCAAAGTAGTAATTTAACTAAGATATTTTTGTTACTTATGTAGGTATAATTGATAAATACAGTAAAAGCAATTGGTTAAGCAAGTCGAACATGCAAATGAAATTACTAAATGGAAAACACCAGAGTAATAATAATTCGCGGCCATGTCATCGTCCAATGTTCCCGGCGGGCGACATAACTTTTTGTTTCCACAAACAACAACGACATGGTTAATTAAAAAAGTTAAACGAAGGTTTAGAATCAATTAAACGAATTATTTGATTGTTTTTTGTTTTATAGAAAAATAATTGGTAAGGTTTTTTATTTGGGGCTTCGAATAAGCACCGTTACCGTTTGCCTACGGACGATCACAGAACCAAGGATAGTGTGCAATGCCTTAATTCGACTTTTATACATTACTTTCCCTCAAATACGGTTCAGCGAAGCGATGGCTGGTTCACGCGTCGTGTTCGTGAACGGGTGCTGCCAGTGGGAATGTGACTGCTTCTGACTACCTATCTTAACGCATATTGAATTGTAAGAATTGCATTTTTTTATTATTGAAATTGAAATTTGAAATTGAAAATATAAATATAATATAATATAAAATATAATTCTGCATATCGTAAAATATGATTTTCTTAGCTATGCATTTTTGAGTGGTAGACAGTGATTTCTCAACTAGTTGAAAATTATTATTTACTCTCACAATTGCCTATACGATATGTATTTCGATATTTAATTATTTTAATTACCTACTTACTCACTTTATGTAAACTTCTGTTAATTATTGATGTAGTTTTTAAAATTTTTGACGATTCTGTATGAAACATACAGGGAGAAAAAAGTAGCCCTTGACGAGTTTCTTGTCGGTTCTTCTCGTTACAAGGTCTCCCGCTTAGGGCGCGCGAACCGATGGCGTTTGACATTCACAAGTGCTTATAACAGCCTAGACTGAATAAATGATTTTCGAATTTTAAATTCTTACAAGTAAGAGTAAACCCTAGGTAAACCCAAACAACGTAAATTAAATGACAGCAAACGTCAACGTTCCCGCCAAAATCAATCTTTTTCTATTTACTCAGTAAACAGGCGAAGGCGTGAAGCGTGCAGCCACAAGATAAGGTATTTTTATCCGTTCGTCTCCGATATTGCTTCAAGTAATGAAATCAATCTCCGCCGTCGATATTTCCGACCTGATTGCTGTGATCCGTTTCTCGCGCCCCGTGAAATCGGAGGATTCTCTCAATTTCGCCACTCGCTCGCGTGACTTAATTCCTGATGCGTATTTTATTTACTTACGTATGACATTTCTTTAGGCCTTGAGATATTAGACTATGGCCTTACCACAGAAGATTTTAAAACACTGTTTAATTTAGAAACTGTTTAAATGTGATGCCGTCTCTTTCAAACAATATTGTCAAAAAAGTGACAGCATCACATTTAAACAGTGTCTAAGTTAAACTCTTGTTAAACAGTGTTTTAAAATCTTTTGTGGTAAGGCTGTAAGTATTTAATTGGACGAACCTTCAAACACAATTGTTTTGCTTAACGGACGTGACCTCCACTTCGAGTCAATTTTTTTCTTTTTACACATAACATAAGTATAAAACAATTATGCTTAAAATTAAAGATTTTACTACTGCCTTCGTAATTCTATTTGCACTCGTCAGTTCTATTTCATCCAACCCAGTTGGGTACTTTTCTTCCCAGAATACTCGAGCAATTCTGGATGTGTCATTCCTTCGCTTGAATGAAATGTGATTTTCTATGAAACTTATAATCATATTTTCTTTGCAACTTAATAAAAAGTTGAACTCTTTTTACAGTGTTGCCATTAATAATTTCTAGTTTATAAATTTATTCGCGATATTTTTACTAATCATTAATAGTTCCAAACATTTCTTATTTTTTTTCCCTTAGACTTGTGTCTTAAAGCATACTTAACTCAAGTACAAATAATATAAATAAGTTTTCCTTTTTACAATTCAATCAAATTTTAGACACACGAAACCTGCTTTGAAAGCTCCTATTAACTTGGAACAAGAATATCGTCTTGCTAAGTAGAGTCAAATGAGAAAATCAAGAGTTCATTGAGAATGAATCGGTGTCCATTTCTACTGAAGCTAGGTATCAAGAGCCTCGAATTTAAGATGAAGAGGCAGCGAGTAAGTATTAATGTATTTTTCAGTAAACGAATAAAATTTGGGATTGTACTAAAATTGCCTAGGATTGAACACAGCGTATTTTCTTCTGTATTCTTTAGTATAGCAATTATTATTAAAAATGAATAACTGAACTAAGTATATTAATTAAAATTATTTAACATTTAGTTTTTGGACGACCTCCGTGGTCGAGTGGCTTTGTACACCGGCTTTCAAGGTGTCGCCATCTCTGAGGTCCCGGGTTCGATCCCCGGTTGGGTCAATTTAGAAAACGAACTTTTCTATATTGGCTCAGGTCTGGGTGTTTGTGATACCACCGTTGTCTCTGATTTCCATAACACAAGTACTTTAGCTACTTACTTTGGAATCGAAGCATGTATGTGATGTTGTCAAATATAAAAAAATAAAAAAAGTTTGTAACTTGCGATATAAGTTAATTCACTGAACTTTTCATCTTATATTTTCAATCTAAAAAAAGAATAATGTTTTTCCCTATAATATTATATTCACACTCATCATTTCCTGCATTTCCGACCGGTTTCCTAATGCGCTCGTCAACAAGGAATCCTAACATAACTTACAAACCACCCCTTGATAATTCAGTCCACACGCTAACGCGGTTCCTTATCGTCGTACCCTCGTCATTCAAGATATGGAGCTATCCATCCGTGTATTTGCATTCAGGAATAAAACTCACGTGTGCCCCCAGATATCCCGATAAGGCTGTGGGACTAAAACGAAATGTAACTTCAACCTATCAGGTTCATCAGAATTTATCAGTTCATTTTACATTTATTTCATGCGTTTCATTTAGCAAAGTATGACTTTACTCTTATAAAATCAAACTGTAATTTATTCGTATTTTATAAAATCAGGACCTTATAAATCCAATTAAGTTTTTAATACCTTCTGTAATTATCCGGGAAAATTTCGCCAGTTTACCATCGCTTTGAAATAATTTTAACAGTTAATAATCCATCATTTTTCCTCGTGCTACAAATTTCCGAATACCAAACCAAGCTACGTTCAACATTAATATCACAAAGTTAAAAACGACCGTCCCCCGAGGATGCAGTCGATTGCAAGTTTAATTAAAACTCTGGCTGGTTGACAGGCAGTGTTGTGGACAATGTTTACCATTCTACAGCTTTGAATGTTTGCATCACACTAGCATAACCCGTATTAGAAATTTTGAAACATATTAATGACTCGAGCTTTTGATAAGTTTTTTCTCAAAGTCGAAGAGTCCCGATCACTTTAGCTTGGACCAAACAGTTTGTGTTATTAAGTTGCTGGGTAAGTTTTTTTAAACACAGCAGCTGAATTGAAAAAAAAAAGTTCAAATCGCATGGGAAGTGAAATTTCACGCGGTTGTAGTTGCGGGTCTCTTCGAGACTTCTACTTATTAATTTTACATTTGTTATTTGGAATTTCATTAGTCACAGAACCCGGTGCTAATTACTCTCCTTTCATCTGAATAATGAGAGCCTATTAATAAGTTCATAATAAACAACGTCTAATTAAGTGTCTAAATGTTACATTAATAACATTTTGGTGACAACCAGGCAACAGTTGTCTCGTTTTTTACTGTATTGAGAAATAATAATTAAAGAGTAAAAAAATAAGTATTTTGATGATTTGAAGAGCTGCTCCTAGGTTAAATACTAGTTGTTTCTGAACTTGTATTAGTGGTCAGTTCCACCTACCAACTGGTGAAAACTTGTTTTGATTTCTGTGTGGAATCGACTTAGAATCTGCAACTTAATGAAATTGCTATTTTAAATTACCAGAGAAAGAAACGATAAAAGTTTGAAGTATTTTCTTTCCACTAACCTCAATAATAACTAAAAGGTATAATAGTATATTTATTTTGACTTAGAATAGTTTTTCAGAAAACTAATTTGGAGATTCCGCATAATAAATAGATATAAATCATTCTGTAGGTGCAATTAAAAAAATCCAGCAGTTGATTTATTCGAGATGTATCGCTTCGTGTTATTAAATGCACGGATTTTCTTATTTTCTACGAAGCATGGTAACTGTAGCTGTCAGTTGAGTGAACTCGCCTCATTCTTCATTTCCAAGCGGATTTGCATAAGCAATGGAGTTAGGAAATGGTGTTTTAAAAATGTGAGCTTGCGTTTTCTTTCAGGTGAAAAGCGGAATTATGAATATGAATGAGTGAAATGGATATTATAAAGCTTACTTCTGCTACGTACAGTGTTGTACTGTACACATAACGGCACCTCAGATTATACATGTTGACCTTGAGACCGCCTTTATGTTCTACGTAATAAAAGCTGTTTTCGCAATTTAACTGTATAACCCTGACGTGCTGTCGTGTGTACAATGCGATTAAATTGACAATATACAGTGATCCACTACAACTTCACTCGAAAATGTATGGTAAAGAGAAGAATTTACAGATTAAAATACGTCGTTTTGTACCACAAGCGCTCTGAAGTTGGTCACTTCAGTTGAACATTGTTAAATTAATCGCATTGTAAAGCATGTTGTTCTCAGTGTTGTACGGCTCATGTTGTCATCAAGTGCTCAAAGCACTTTAGAACAGGCCCATCCAACATACGGCCCCCGGGCCACCATATGGCCCGCATAAGTCCTTCATCCGGCTCGCAACCTGGTCAAAACTTTAGACTCATCAATCAATATAATATCTTTTGCGCAAATGGTTAGCCATCTTAATCTTACAGACATTCTGCACATTGCCACTTATAAAATATCAGCTGACATAGAGACACTGAGCAAGCAAAATAGATGTCAGTCTTCTCATTAGGTTTTAATTAGGTGTAAGCGTTATAAGTGCAATAATAAGTAAAACTAAGGCTTTCTTTTTTAATAAATATCCATAATAGAATATAAAAATACCGTTGTTTTATTTATTTCACGCGACGAATGAAACTGGCCAAAAATCGAGCTGCGCGGCCGTTTTTTTTACTATAGACAGGGATGATTACAAGGTAAGCGAATGAAACTGACTAAAAATAGTGCTGCGCGTACGTTTTTTTACTATAGACAGGGATGATTACAAGGTAAGCGGGTGAAACTGACTAAAAATAGTGCTGCGCGTACGTTTTTTTACTACAGACAGGGATGATTACAAGGTAAGCGGATGAAACTGTTTAAAAATTGCGCTGCGCAGCCGTTTTTTTACTATAGACAGGGATGATTACAAGGTAAGCGGATGAAACTGATTAAAAATCGCGCTGCACAGCCTTTTTTTACTATAAACAAACAAGATTACAAGGTAAGTGGATGAAACTGACTAAAAATTGCGCTGCAAGGCCGTTTTTTTACTATAGACAGGGATGATTACAAGGTAAGCGGATGAAACTGACTAAAATTCGCGTTGCGAGGCCGTTTTTTTACTATAGACAGGGATGATTACAAGTTTAGCGGATGAAACTGACTAAACGGCCCGCCTCTGGCTATTAGGCATTTATTTTGGCCCGCTACGGTTAAAAAATACTGAACATGGCCCTCCACAAAATTGTGTTGGACACGACCTGCTTTATTACAAGACCTTCTGATTAAATAAAAAGTATAAACTGAAACTTATAACGCTCTTGTAGGTATATTCGAACCCGGATATAGCTGAACAACAGCTTTTGGAGCCGAGCGTTTTAGGGATTTAAATCAAATTTAAAACACAGCCTTTCCGAATTATGCTCAACGAATCGAATTAAAGAAACCCTTTCATACCGCCTTTTATAAAATAGGACGCCATTAAAATGTTAACGAGAGAGGGAAAAAAACGATTCTGTTAATAGAATCTTCTAGAGGCTGTAATGAATACCCTTGCCTGACGCGTTACGTTAAAAAAGGTATATTTATTTTGCTGTGTTCCTCCTACTTGATGTATTTTTAATGTTATGGGCAAAACGTAGTGATGTAAATCCTTTTTGTTAAGTTTTCGTTTCTTCATCTTAAATGCCAATTAAATAGATTTAGAAGGTACCAAAGACCTTTTGAAGAACTCGGCAGCGCAGTGGTATAACGCCTGGCCCAGCGGTTACGGAGGTTAAGCAACTTTCGCAAGGGTCGGTCATGGTATGGGTGACCAAACATGTATTATCTCGAGCTCCTCCGTGCTTCGGAAGGCACGTTAAGCCGTTGGTCCCGGTTGCATTTGCAGTCATTAGCCACCAATCCGCATTGGGACCGCCTGGTGGGTCATGGCCCACCCATAAAGAAGGCCTGTGCTCCAGCAGTGGGGACATAAAAATGGCTGATGGTCAAGACTTTATTACCAACTGCATACCGTCTCTTGAGAAAAGGCGTCAGTGATAGATAGCAACATTAGATAGCAGACAGACAGACAGTCAGATCGACGGACAACGAAGTGATCCTATAACTTAGGGATCCTTTTGTCTTTTAAAGAAACACAACTCTAAAAATCGTATCTTATCAATCAATCTTATCAATGTATCGGATAAATTGATATCATTTCTCCAGACTTTAATTTTCGTTAGAAGAAAAATTTTTCCGATTGAAAACAAAACAAAGTAATTTTGCTTTTTCGTAAGCCGAAACGACGTAACATTTGGCCCCAGATGTTATCGTAAAATTGTTTAATTAACACCTCCCTTCACAAGTTGTAACAACTGTAATTAAACATTTTATTCCTTTGCAGGTACTTCAAAATTAATCCGGTCACGTTTTTATCGGCCGTGGGTAAGACGTAAATAAATAAATATTTTTATTTTTTGTTGTAGCAAACATTAAGTTGGCAGTCGCATGTCTACAACTTTTGAGTGAATTACTCGAAGACTAGTGAATACTTAGTGAATTACTTCAGTGACCATCAGCCATTTTTAATGTCCCCACTGCTGGGGCACAGGCTTTCCTTAAGGGTGGACAAGGAGGGTGGGTAATAACCCACCACGCGGGCCTAATGTGGATTGGTCACTCATTAAGTATTTTAATGTAAAGTCTTACTTAGAAGATACCTACTTTGAATACACCTAGTTTGAAACTCTGCCGCTCCCACTAGCGACGGGTTCGAGTCCCGTCTTAGGTGCTACGGTTGAGTCGATTTTTCTAGTATTTTTTCTAATATTATTTATCTTAGTAGGAAAAAAACACCTTGATTGACTGAAACCCGATATTTCAATGTCTCTCACCATGAATTTTCGATTAAGTAGTATTTTAGAAAAAGAAAAGCTAAAAAATTTACTTTCATAGGAAAGTTGAAACTAAACTACTCGTACATAACAAAATTAGAAAGGTCAATAACGAAGTACCAACATAAGAAAGTTGTTTTCAAAAATCAATCATTCTTAAAAAGAAGTCGTCTTTTTATGAAAAAAAAAATGTATGTACACAGATAAAGCGGCCAAAAGGCAAAAGACCACAATAAAAGGCGCACCTTTATCAAAAAAAGCTTTCAAACAGGAGGGCTTTATACGACAATCCCATTTCTATTATGAAACGAATCTGGCGACGAAGGCATAAATAACTCGCAGCCTAACGAGAAAAGTATTACAATATCCGAGATCTTCTAGCCGCCCAACAATCTTACCCACAGATAACAATTTGATAGGGCTCGCTCCCAGAGCATCGATAGCTCTTGGTGTACATACTGACAAAGCGATTAAATTAACTATGTACAGTCGAGTTCAATAATATGTGCACACCTTTGACAGTTCATCAACCTTATGCCTTTGTGATAAAAGTCAACAGCTGTCAAAAGTGATTACATATTAATGAACTCGACTGAACAAATTCAGTTACCTTCTAGCAGGAGCATCTATCGAGAATAAAATGCGCGTAAATGTACTCGATTGAGTAATTATCTATGAAAAATTTCATTATGCGGCGGTAGATGACGTCGCGCTGTACAAATTTCCCATACAAAATTACTCTATTGAATATTTTTCCGATCTATTCCTTTCGAATACCAAAGACTAATACCAATGGTATTTGTTTACTGCCGTTATAAAATTTGTATTCCCAACGAATACCAAATTTATTAAAAATAGATTGATTATTTTTCCGCGCGTTATTTTTCTCGGTAGCTGTTCGTGCTAAGCGCTTGCGGTACAAAACGAAGTAACTATTTGAATCTGTAAAATTTTCTTTTTGTCTTTGCCTCACATTCTGGAGTGAAGTTGCCGCTTCTGTTGTACATAGTTAAATTTAATCGTATTGCGAACAATAAAAAAAGGTAGATTTTTATATTTTTGGACACCAAACAATCTTTTGATTATTATATGAATATTATAATAAAATATTTGATGACAAACTCAACCACCCACGTGCCATTATCTCGCAGCGTTTACGCCAGCATGTCTTTTCCTTCCATACATCAGCCCCTATCTATGATTACTAAATATGATATGAATAAATTATAATTAAAAAATATATTATATTTATTAAGTTCTCTAAGGAAAATCTCATTTATTTCCCAACCCTATTCCGGTTGGCCTTTGCGATATCAAGCCTTTCAGTTGGTTGACACCAGTCTCGTTTATCTCCCGCCATTAACTCCTAATGACAAGAGGCATTGTGACGACATCTCATTCGACAACAGTGACCGCTGCAGATATGGAGCTCAGCGATAATTCACTTGAACATTGAATGAATGACTTTTTTTTTGCACAACAATATATTTCGATTGTTCCTATTGAAAGCGAACACATTATTTGATTGTTACGCTTTTGTTAGGTTGTTAATCATAGTATCTCGGCATTTTGTTATTCCATATGCTTATCAATAAAAAATTTCTTTGTCAAGCCACGAACCTGAAAAAAGATGGACGTAATATCACACTAAAAAGAAGTGAAGCATGCAAGGTCCTACCATTTCGTTTGTTGTACATGACCTACACTCACACAAGTACACCTGGAAAGAAAAAACCGGTGTATTTGTGTGAGTGTAGGTCATTGTACAACATACGAAATTGTAGGACCTTGCATGCTTCACTTCTTTTTAGTGTGATACTACGTCCGTCTTTTTTTTTCAGGTCCGTGTATCAAACAAATTGTGCAATAGGTGGCAATGCACAATCAGATTTTGATGCTGTGTGCAAGAAAAAGGAATTTAATTATAACTTTGATATTACAATCAAAATATAATATGGTTAGCTACAATTTTTTATAGTATTCGTTTTACAGCGAATTCTGCGCGAAAAAGTGCTTTAATTTTTTCAATGAAATTATTTTTAGTAGCATTTAACTACGATTACACTACTTATGCGATTATTAACTCTGAAATTATAACTCCTTTCATTTCCTGTCTCCGTATCCAGCGGCTACGGTCACAGTAGACACTACTACTTACAAGTTATTGTTTGGTATGGAACGAAATATTTTGGAAATCTTATACCGAATGTCTCGTAACTTGCGATAATGTTAATCTCTTTACATCTATTCTTACATCAGAATATGAATACATTTATGAATGTTTAGAAGCACACTTGTCAGTCTGAAATGCCATTTTGTGAAGTAATAATCCCTTATTTGTAATTCAGATTTGTGAATAAATAACTACTTATTTGATCTTGAGTTCCAGCAGAAAGTTATCTAAGATTTAGGTCTGACAATATTCAAATGAAGCAAAATGTTACAAGTAAATATTTCAGATTAAAAACTGATTTCCATGAAGATGTAATGAATTTTCATATTACTATATTACTTTTTCCTAATATGTTTCCCAAATTAAATTAGAGCCCAGTTTGATATAAAACCAATAAAATAATTTCATAGAAATAAATATCTTTATCACAACCATCCATGATAATAATATTGTCCTTAAATAAAACATAATCTTCCTGTCGATTTTGTAGCCAAACTCGAACCTCACATCGAATCTCATTTCACTGCGCGAGAATTTTAAATCATAAATGAAATAATGATAGGCTGTTTTTTAATCACAAAAGATTTTAGATAGTTACGGCAGCTACCTCAATTAGTAAAGTAGCTTATATTTAGCTGATTTCCAATAAAAAATTCACGCGTCGTGAAGTGAGGTTCGAAATAAGATGCGAGTTTAGTTACAGAATCGCTCCCCTGGGGCTGTACCGGCTATCGCACGCATCGAACTTCGGAAAGTCTGCCGGGCTTCAAATTAAAACAGATAAATCGAGCCCCAATCGGGCCAAAATGGCGAACCCCAATTCATGCTGTAGAACATCGATATCTTTCGTATTGTACTTCGGCGAATAGTACAATACGACCCTCCGAAGTAAGGAGATTCGTTTTATCTGTTTTAGGTTGAAGCTCGGCAGACCCGCCGAAGTTCGAAAAGTTCGGTAGGGCCCCAGGTCTTGATTTTAACTTTGAGATTTTCTGTACAACAGCAACGTTTGAACACTATGGATATCACGCTACGTATTAGTATTTTTCCAAAAACCTGACTCATCGTAAATATTTAATAGAATCGGCGTTACCTTGCGGAAATCTAATACTTATAATGGATGCAGAATAAATATTTTGCAATAACTTCCACACAACTGGACTGACGACCTCCGTGGTGTAGTGGTTTCACACCGGTTTTCAAGGCATCACCATCTCTTGAGGTCCCGGGTTCGATCCCCGGCTGGGTCAATGTAGAAAATGAACTTTTCTATTTTGTCTTAGGTCTGGGTGTTTGTGTTACCACCGTTGTCACTGATTTCCATAACACAAGTGCTTTAGCTACTTACTTTGGAATCGGAGCAATATATGTGATGTTTTCAAAATTATTAATATTAATATTAAAACAACAGGATGTTATAGCATCCATATCTCACTCCTCCGTGGTCCTGATGAAACATACGTCTGTTGTGTGGAAGTTATTTCTAAATATTGATTCTGCATCCATTTCATCTATAAATAAATAAAACAAAGTCTGGTGACCATCATTTATAACTCAAGTACGGCTAGACCGTTTTGGGTGAAAGTGTCCAGCAGGCTAAGCGAACAAGAGTGGCTCCCGACGAGCAATTTGGTCATTCTTTCATGTGGTGTACTGGAAGACCCGTGAAATCACTATTGGATATCGAAAGATTTTTATGCCGAGGCACAAGTCACAGAAGATATAGACAGGTTCGGTTTACCTCAGTTGTCGAATAGGTTATTATTATTATTAATGGTAACATGTATGAATACTATGAATGTAATGTCTGGAAACGATATACATATTTGTAAATATCGTTCCTTCTAATAAAGCTGATAAGTTTTTTGCGCCCATTTTTCTTGTCAGCTAAAAGACGTCATAATGGGTGGTAGGATAAAAGAATTGACGATTTAAAAATGCTTGTTATGTGAGCTTATTTGAATAAAGAATTTTTCAATTTCAATTTCAATTTTCAATTTCAATTTCAATATTATTTGGAAGGGGGGACGCCAGCGATGCCGGACGTGTGATCAGTCTCCCTAATCGGAACCATTTCACCTAATGTCGAATAGGTTTGTCACACATGTTAATGATTCATTTTGCATAGTATGTGTGGGTAACTGTTCCCCTGAGACTCCGGCTTCTCGCGTGAGGAGGGTGTAAAGTGATGTTATAAATTTACTAACTTCAACTCGGTGAATTTGGTGATTGTGCTGCGTAGGAATTACAGTATATTTCAAAAGATGGTAGGTTCGAGTAAAACCTCTCTTTTTCGGTGAAAAAAAGAATTATGTCTCATTTCTATTTGAAATTATTTTTTCTATTTTTCAATATCTGTGGCAATATTCTAATACCTTAATACGAGTATATGACCCTCTGACTTGATTATAGTAACGTTAGTAGGTCATGTATCGTAAAAGCAAAAGAAAGAAACCTTCGATCTCCTCTTGGACAGCCCCTCTTTATTTCTAAAGGAAAATTCACAGACAAAAAATTAATCTACGGACTGGTAGTTGCATAAAAAAATATATCTATAATGATGTTGCATACATAATCTTAGTTTTAAAACCTAATTTAAATTGACCTAAAAAAAATTATTTGATAATTGATTATTACAGATATTTTAATAACAATGAATATTAAAAGTTTCATCACGATTGATAAAAATAAGTTATGCGATTGGCATATATTTGAAGAGGCGGTTAATTTATTCCTTAATTCAAATTCAGACAGTCTTCAAAGGGGTATTAAAGGTTTCCGATAAATATTTTCGAACCTTATTTTACTAACTGGTAATTTATTAATGGGGTTTTAAAATTCAAACGATTTTTGGTAACAGAGAAGTTTATTTAGTATAAATAAAACAAATAAATAGATATTAAATAAGCGGCCGCCCGTGACTTCGCCCGCGTAAAATTTGAGAGTTATATTTCCGTGGATTTTATAAAAAAAAACATTTCATTCAAACTTTGTCCGGACTAACACAAATACATAAAAAACAGTCAACAGCAAGCCGCTCTCAACTCAAATTATGGTTTGATCATGTGGCAATGTATTTTTTAATCGTTTATTAAAGTTGGTAATAATAATATACAATGACATTAATATTCCCAAAAGGATTATGAAACTTCTACGTCGTAGCACGAATCGTAGCAATCAATCAACTTGCACACTGCCTCGGATTCCCGTAGACAGGCGAGTGCCTCGATGGTCGGGTCGATTGTTCTCAAAGTGTATGACAAAGGGATTTGTTTCATGTATTATTACTATAAATACCTTATTATTAAAGAGGCCTTACTATAAACTCATAATAATATACTTATTAATAATAATAATTTGAAATAGTTCTTCAACGTATTTAAAAGCGTAATAAGCTAATGTAATGTAGGTAGGTTAAAAAAGAGTATAAGTACCTACTTATTTTCGGAGATATTTAATATTTGAGTTGTGAAAATGAAGCGTACTTATATATACTTACTCTACTGTTTTACAGAATACATAATTATATTTTTTTTACATATATATTAAGATAAATAATATTAGAAAAAATACTAGAAAAAATTGACTCACCCGTAGCACCTCAGACGGGACTCGAACCCGCACCTTTGGGATTCCGGCCCAATGCACTGACCAATTATGCTACCGAGTCGCTAGTGGGAGCGGCGAAATTTTCTAGTACTTTTAACTTCTTCGCTGCAAGCCAGCGCAATTTCATCAATGGGAGGAAATACCCCAACATTCGAAAGAAACATCTTTCCAGATGTTTTGACAATCGATAAAGTATTTATATATATAATTATGTATACTATCTCAGAAATTACAACAAAAAAACCGGCCAAGGACGTGTCGGGCCACGCGCTGTATAGGGTTCCGTAGTTACCTGATACCATATCATATGGCTAAAACTCATATTAATTTATTCCCTGTTTTACACTAAATTACGATTATAACTAAGTATAATACCTAACTATTCAATATAACTTGTACCTACGAAAACTTTTCCAAGTATCTTAGTAAGTAGCCTCTAGCTAGCAGTGATAGTTTTCCTTTTAAATTAATTATATGTACTTATGTCCTGAACTTTTTGTTTTCACGTATCCAAAAGCAACCTTTTTACCTAGTAGAGGGGGGGGGGACACTATGTACTAACAAAGTTGCTACTTTCAAGTTGCTACATACGCACCAGGGGCCGTACCGGCTAACTCATCGAACTTCGGAAAGTCTGCCGAGCGTCAAATTAAAACAGATAAATCCAGCCCCAATCGGGCCAAAATGGCGAACTCCAATTCATGATGTCACACGAACATCGATATCTTCTAAATAACTTCGGCGAAAAGTACAATACGAAACTCCTTACTTCGATTTATCTGTTTTAAGTTGAAGCTCGGCAGACCCACCGAAGTTCGAAAAGTTAGCCGGTAGGACCCCAGATCATATTTTTGAACGGGAATCGAGTATAATATTTTCTAGCTTATATTATTTAGTAAAATAACACCCCTCTTTTTGCGTCGGGGGTAAAAATAGTACTGTGAATGCTAAAATCTTAAATTTAAAGTTTGACAAATATTATAGATTAACGGTAAAGTACCGATAAGACTTATTCTCTAGTAACTCTTGTTCTATTATCTACACTTTGTAACTGCCATACTTAAACAGCGCCGTATAAAGTTTTGAAATAAAATAAAGTTGGTGTCCCGAGATGGTAGGAGCCAGCCTGAAGGCAACCCTGATTGGGTTGTCTTAAACATTAAACATCAAGGCTTTAAAAGCCTACAGCGATTCCCAAAGTGATCCGTAGCGACCTCCAGAGACTTACGGTTAATATTTTTTAGTTGATTTGAGAGCTACTGGAACGATTTTTATGTCGAGTTCAGTTCAGCGTATATTTTAACTTTGTGAAAGTGGACTTTACTTAGTACTAAACTATAATAAGCTTAAGCCCAATTAACAAATAAAAGGCGGGTCAAATCAAACATTTTAAGAGCCGCTGACCTAGATCAATGATTCCTAACCTTTGTAACTGTGACCATGTCCTCGATATAGACAAAAAATCTCGACAAAACCCAAATATCATTTTTTTATACTAAACATGCTGTGACTCATACTGCTGCAAAGTTGCAAAATTTTTGTTCTTCTACTAATAAAAATAATCTGAAGTTGACAACCCTATACTCAACTGACCTCGACCGTGAAACTTTGACGCCACCACTGTTGGCCACCGATAGCCATCACAAGTAATATTGACAAAAGGGATCAATCAATATATTATATCGTTTCGAACAAACACTTTTGAACTATAACATTTCATGAAAATATAATCAGTTCTGAAGCTCAAATCAATAAAATGCTATATTTTTATTTCACGTAATCTCCAATAATTACGTATTTTATTTTTAGTAGGCTTTATAAAATTAGACATTGCCAATTTTTCATTTTAAAAAAGTCTTTCATAGTTTCATATTAAAACAAAAGAAGGTGAAAACCAAGTCAACGCCAACACGAGTTACATAATTTTCTGAGGAATCTCAATATTGTGTAAAATTGATATTGAGTAATAAGCGTAAAAAAATATATTTCTTTCAATATAATATTCTTATCTCTACATTTAGAGGGCTATATGAAGGAAATTTGAATGAAAACATCCTTAAAGTATCCTCTTTCTAACGAAACAAGAATCATCTAAATCGGTTTATAAACAAAGAAGTTATGTCTGAAGATCCGTTAAAACTCGTGCAAAAGTTACCTAAAAAATTACAGTATTTTCAGGATTACTCGAAAACTACTGAACCGATTTAAAATTTTTAAAAAATGGGACCAACTTGGTAGCAATCCTGATAAAGTGGCGTTTGAATCATGTCAATCAGTTCAGAAAAAAAAACAAATAAACAGTCGAACATAGAACCTCCTCCTTTTTTGAAGTTGGTTAAAAAGTTGAGTTTAAAGCCGCTTTCGAGAGTGCGCTCGTTTGTCCCCTTCCGAGTATCACCTAAAACCCTTTGGTGACACACACACATTTATTAAAAGGCCATTTTCCTGGAATATTGGGTCTGGGTTACTTGAAACTTCCAAGTGTCGTTGTCAAGAATTAATCTTCAGTGATCTTTGGGTATCCATATTACATTGTAGAGCTTTGCAAGAACATAGTTATCTGTACAACTTAAATATGTAAATAAATTCCAAACCAGTCAAATCATGTCAAAGAAACAGCTGAATTGTTTCCTATTTTCACACTTGATTGCAAAGGGTAAAAGTTGTGTATTATTACGAGTACATTATTTGTACACGCTAATGAGAATTACGATTGTGTACTTACCGGCTTTACTTCCCACAAGTGCTTTATGTGGGATTTACACGGTTCGATTTACCGGACGATTTTCAATTTGGTTGTGTTCGATTTTTAAAGCGATTGTCAATAAAAAGTGCAAGTCGACTAAAAGCGACCAGAACATCGACTGGAAAATCGGTTAGCTAGTCATCTTATCTTATCTTATTTATTTACTTCAACTAAATATTTCCATCCCGCACATATTTTTTTAAATATCATAGTAAAAATAGATGCTAGTCCTTTCCAAACCATCAATCACTACGTTGAGCGTCTATTTACCGATTCCTTGTGAGAATCGAGTGTTTGATGTAGATGGCCCGTTGGCAAGCCGCTTACGCAAAACCTCTTTTTTGGACTTCAAAAGAAATAAACTCAAACAATATTGCCACAATATTTTTTACGACCTGAAACAACTTATATTAGAAAACGTTTACGGCTTTATATAATGCAGTAAAGACTTCTTTTTGGTGAAGATAGAAAAAAAAGAAGAGTTAAGTACTTAGCTGGCAAGAGATAACTATTAGCGTAAAAAGGTTTCAACATGAAAAGGATCATGTAAATTGTGGAGTAACGCTTTTGCGCATCTACTTTTGCGTCACTATTGCGAGACCAGTTGCGAAATTATTGTCACTACTACTGCGCTACCAAAATAAAATAACATATGTGTATGTTTGAAAAATAAATATGTAAAGCTTCGATCTCTTTTATGAAAATAATGATAATTCTTTTTCGATATCGGTAGTTTAATGATTTATAATGGTATTTTTACCCACGACGGATGGAACGGAACGGAGGCGGTATATGCGTTTGGGGTTAGAGGTTGTTTGTATGTATGTATGTTACCATTTTTCTCGAAAACGACTGTGCCGATTTCGATGCGGTTTTTTGCATTCAAAAAGTTTCATTTCAGTGCAGGTTTTTAGACGTTTCACGGTGGTAGACCACCAGGGGGTGCAGCAGTAACCTGATATTTTGGAACATTAAGAGTTTTCAAAAATTACTTAACCGATATCGGTGTGGATTTTGCATTCAAAAGGTTTTTAATAATAATTTTCGACTGCCTGCAAAAGCTGTGTACCTACTTATTTTATTTGGCCAAAGGTGGTAAGGTCTCTTGATCCGTAAAAGAAGTCTCCAATATTGTAGTTTACTGAAGCACCGCCTCTTCCATGATTTATTTATCTGGTCACAGCGAAAGCTTTGACTTGTTAATACCTTTATAAAATACAAAGCAGCCCAAGCCCAGTCACACAGCGGGCGTTGAATTACAAATCGGTTTAAACAAATTTGAGACAATGCCTCGGTGATCAAAAGTTTCGGGAAAAAGGTCAACACTGAGCGATACTTGCCGAATATCGATTAAATTTCAGTAGAAGTTTACATTAAAGCGCTCATTAATCAATAATTATCACTAAGGTGGCAGACTGCGAGAGTTACAGCACAGACGTTTTATAAAATCCGATCATACATTGTCTGAAATTTAATTGTTTCGATTTCTTCAATAAAAAGAAAAACCTCCTTCAAAAAACCTTAAAAAAATTGCTATAAAAAACAGCTTCCAAAAACAGCAGCTCTAAAAAGCAAGAAATAATATTCAAATCTGCATAATTACTATTCAAGTACCAACGCATATCTGATATTAAAAAATCGTCTTTTGAAGTCGGGTGGGGCTAAAGATATTTTTCTTTTTTAATCATAATAACATTTATCGTGGTTTCTCTTTTTCTCAATTTGATTTTTAAATTATTAAAGCCCCACCCGACTTCAAAAGACGATTTTTTAATATCATAAAAAATGGCTGATGCGAAACCTTTCAATACCGTAGAGTAATCACTAATACACTATCATATTTGCTTTTGAAGAGTTCTTTTGTGTATCTTCGAAGTCCAAGGTCCAATGTGAAGGAAATTTGAATGAAAACATCCTTAAAGTATCCCCTTTCTAACGAAACAAGAATCATCTAAATCGGTTTATAAACAAAGAAGTTATGTCTGAAGATCCGTTAAAACTCGTGCAAAAGTTACCTAAAAAATTACAGTATTTTCAGGATTACTCAAAAACTACTGAACCGATTTAAAATTTTAAAAAAATGGGACCAACTGGGGACTAAACCTGATAAACTGGCGTTTGAATCATGTCAATCGGTTCCGCCGTTTTCGAGTAATCGGTGGACATACATATAAAAAAAAAAAAAAAAAACAGTCGAACATAGAACCTCCTCCTTTTTTTGAAGTCGGTTAAAAATGGTTTCATCCGATGCGCCGGGTGCGCCAAACATAACAAAGTTATGTCTGACATACCTGCTTCGTTAAGTCGTTTTAATCTTTATCACAATAATCTTTGATCTTACGATGACAATCAAGATTGTGGTAATCTTTAAGTGACAAATTAAACATCAATCTCTAGATTAATAAAGATGTGTATTTATATTTAATTGAAATGGGTTATTAACATTGAAAATAGCAATAACTTTTCACTGATAACTTAATATTTTCCTCTAAAATCATATAATTTATTTATTGATAGTTAAAAAAGTCCCCTTTTTATGGTAATTCGAAAAACTCTACAAATTCCTTCATTTGGAGTATAAATCTTTGCGTCATAAGCATCATCACGTTCCAGTACGCCAGTCATTAGTTAAAAGCTTTTTGAATTAAAAGTGTGATTTATACTCTAGTGAATATAATACAAAATTGTACGCTGAAAAATTTATAAGACATTTCAATATTGTAAGCTTTGCAATCCGAGTTTTAAATTGTATGCGAGTTTTATTTAAAATTCATCAAACAGGAAAGTAATGGAAGTATTGGCTTATAACATCCATTCAAATAGATGTAAGTAAATAAAGCATACATTTTAGTATTCTTACATAATACGTAAAATCAATCAACATTTTCTAGGATTGGTGTCTTTAATTAGTAATCAACTAAAGATTTTGGTACTCTTATTGTATTGAAGCAAACATTTATAAATTGTTGATCTTATTGATTTTTTAGCAGGAACTCATTTCTGGCCATCCAGTTCGATGTCAAACGTAGGCTGTAATATTTTATAAAAATCTATCATGAAACTAAAAGTTCTGCGCAGCTCAGGAAATGGGAAAAAGATAAGAGTCTTAAGCTACCTATTTATAACCACAAATAATTTCCTCTTCTAACCTAAGGCTCGCAATGAAGAGTACTAGGTGAGCAGACTACGACAGGAGCTGTTTTCTTCATAATTGCTCCTTGCCACGCTTCTTCAGGCAAATTTTAACCTTAAACTATTGCCAAAAGGTAGGAAGTCATTTGTTCCCACTACCTAATAGGAGGAGACTTCATTACCGCACCGAGCTTATGTACCAGTATAAAATGAACCAAGAATCGTTTTCAGTAACTCCACTTGTAGAGCAATGCAGAGCTCAAGACAAACTGGACACGTAATAAGTTAATCAGTAGAGGAATCACACTTGATGGAGTCGCTTGTTTTATGATAATAAAGCACGAGAAAAAATATTTGCATTTTTTAGTAGATTATTTTATTAGATACTTTTCTTAGATTAATACCTCCATGATAACATTACTGTCGAGTAAATTAATTATTAAGTAATATACTAGAAAAAAATCGACTTGCACCAGATCATAATTCTCCGACGGAAATCGAACCGCCATTTATTATGATAATAGTTACTACTGTATACTATTACTAGTTAACATATAATAGTATACTATTGTTTAAAATATCATTATAAATGCTAAAATCTCAAATTTAAAAATTGTATAGCTGTTTCATCTTAATCAATTGTCAAAATGTCTGGAAAGATATCGAGATAATTCCTCACGATGATGAAATAACGCAGGCTTGCAGCGTAAGAGTGGGATATATTAGAAGAAATTCGACGATGCCACTAGTAGAATATGAGGCTTTGAGACATCAAACGTAAGGAGTAATATTGTTAAGCAAAATTATTGGTTAATTAATCAACGCCCGAGCATCAACGGACGCATGCGGCCGGATAATAATGGAATATCTATTGTATCTAATTTTCCGGGCGTTGAAGGATTAAACCGGGTCACAGAATTAGTAGTAACCTTGCTCTTCGTTCATTATTAGGGCTTTAAGTAAATAAGTATTGGTAAGTACCAATGCTCTGACCGCTGAGCTACCGAGTCACTAGTGGGAACGTCGAATTTCTTCTAGTATATCAACTCTTACGCTGCAAGCCAGCGCCATCTCACCAATATACAAGGAATTACCTCAATATTCAATTGAATATCTTTCCAGATATTCTTAAAGAATTGATTAAGATGAGACTTGGATATCCAAAGGTCGCGGGTTCGATTCCCGTCCGAGAACATAATCTTAGGTCTGCTTCTCAGGTTCCAGTTAAGTTCAAATTTACTGACATGTTAGATAATATAATGAAATAGTGTTCCATTTTATAATTAAAACAGAATCGAATGCTATCCAGAACCTGTGAAAATTAAATTCATTAAGATAAAATGAATAAATATTATTATAAGAAATTACGATAAACAGACGTTTAATACCTAAATTATTTTAATAGAAAAGAAAATACTGATATCAGGTAGGCATCACACAACAACACAAAAAGGATTTTTAATTATCTGACCTCGATCAAAACAAGAATAAGTATTATATTTTACCACAAATAGCATATCAATTCCTTAGCAGAAAAGCACCGTTTGCTGGTCAATTTCTCAGCCGTGTCCAAAATTTCCATTATAATTCCAACAATAGCTCGCGGGGAATCCCTAAAAAGGGAAACGGAATTAGCCGCGAAACAATATGGCGGCTAAATAAATTGTCCGGGGAGCGAGTACATTTACGAGGCCCTTAGTTAGGACCCTTACACATTGCGACTTTTTACAGCGATACAGACCCGATTCAGTCGGATGAAGCATCGATACGGTCGTAAATTTTCTACCTTTACACTATTTCTCGATAGTAATCGAGATCGCTGGTGTCGCGATGAGCCGTGCGGCAGTCGAACGCGCGTTTGTATCGCTGCAAAAAGTCGCAATATGTAAGGGCCTTAACAATACATTTGGCGATTGGCTTTTCGTTTTTGCCCAAAACTCATTTGCTCAAGTGATACAACATGTTAGTTTCAGGATTTCTTAACTCGTACGCTTGCTTTAATTTATTTTATAAGTACTTTACTTACTTATATATTTTTTTAATAATAAAAACAACGTAGACATTCAGTGCTAATGATTCTAGTTTATTTCCATTGAATAAAAAATAAATAGTGTACGTATATATGTAAATTTGAGGTTGATTTATTATCGAATGAAAAGAATAATCCGCATAAAGTTTAAAATATTTTGCTTTTTATACGCTTTGTATTGTTCGTTCGCTGAACTTCACAACTCATGTTCACAGAGAGATTTCTTCGTAATGTGGGTAAGTAAAAACCGTTGGCAAAGGGCAGATATCCGCGTCGTTACGCCCCTAACCGCGGAGTGCCTTTAATAGCCGCAAAGTGCTGCAGTAAATAATTCACGCTCAGGTGTCTTTGTAACAGGGCTGTCAGGCACCTGTTCCACTGCCAGCGATTAGAATCGAGTTACCTACTAGCAACAGAAACGAGCTGTTAAACAACGATCTGTGCTTTATTTAGGGCCGGTTTCTATATTGGAAAACGATTCGTTTTGCTTACGGATGGTAGTATTTTGACATTAAGTCCATAGTAAATGTGTCAAAATGAACCGTTTCTCGAATATGGGAATGGCGGGTTAGACGAGTTTTGTCTTCGATTAATAAGTTTACTTTTTCAGCATATTTTTCCACCATCAGCTTTGATTGACATAATAACGTAACTGAACGACATACACGAGCATTTTTTGTGTTAATTGAAATCGAACGAAAAAACTACAATATCATCAACATCATATCAGACACTGCGCATAGACGTCCATTAAGGATTTTTCATAATATATTTAAAAGCGAGCCTTAAGGGGCTGACATGAGCCAACTAGCGCCGCCAGTCGATTTTATTTTATTTATTCTAAATAAGCCCAATTTCTTAAAAAAGGAATCAGTCAAGGTTTTGTTAATTACGTCTAATATTTATTGAATAACTTTACACAGTTTGAAAAGGCATTCAAACAGTTTAAAACGCGGTTTTGTTAAAAGTGGCCACTGTTGGTTCAAACCCGTTTTTAAACTATTGCACGAATTTTGTAATGTTGTAACGTTATTCAATAAACATTAGACGTCAAAGACCTTGACTGATTCGTTTTATAAGAAATTGGGCTTATTCAGAATAAATAAAATAAAATCGACTGGCGACGCTAGTTGGCTCATGTCAGCCCCTTAAGAGGGGGTAAAAAGCAAATTGCTAGTCGTAATTTGTATTTTAACCCTAGAAAATAAACTCCGAATAACCCGAAAAAAAAATCATACATTAATATGTATGATTAGTATACTCAAAGCATACTCAAAGGGACTGGAAAAAGTGAAAACGAAAAAAATATATATATTGATAAAAAAATTCACAAAGTTACGTCTAATTTTCAACTATTATCAATTTATTTTCAATATGATGCATATTACTAAGCCAATATTTTAATCCAAAATATCAAATTATATTACCAAGCGACCCTATTAGCGATTTTAGAAAATAATGTATATTTTACGAGTTATTAAATTAAAACCGTCAAAAATCAGATTGCAACCGCTAATCTCGACGTAACCGCCGCGTCAGACCGCGCATTGATTTGAATCTTAGTCTGATGCGTTATGTCCGATATTCCAACGATGCACGTCACAGCTGGTTATTTTGCTTTGTACCCCCTCTTAATACACTTGTTTGGCATCCCTACGCCATAAACATACTGAAACAGAATATAAAGAACATTAACTATCACTAGGCTGTGGTGAATATTTTAACAATAAATTCCCGTAAAAATGCGCCGCATTCGCGGTCGGCACGGCAGCGGCGTACCTATCGGGAAGATGGATGTTCGCATCAAACCTGCGTTACCGCAAATTATACAAGGTGTTACAAAAATACCCCTAATGCCGAATATGGTATATAGGGGCCATCAAACTGAACAACTTTTACTATAAAGCCAACTCTGAAATCGATATTTTCGATTTTAATTTTTGTATAAAACAGCTGATTTTTTTTCGCGATTTCAGGGTTGGTCCCGTAGTAAAAGTTGATCAGTTTGATGGGCCCCATATACCATATTCGGCATTAGGGGTATTTTTGTAACACCTTGTATAAAAATAACCTTTCGGTCTTCAGGGCGGTAGTTATTTAATCTTTATTTACTCAGTTTATCTTTTAGATGATAAACACTTACAATAAAAAAGGCACAAAGAAAATATTTAATACGATGTTATTTACTAACAAAGTCTAAAGTTATATCGTTTTCAGTTTATTTGATATAGAAATCATATCAAATTGTTTAAATAAAACATATGAGCAACAACAAGTTACGAAGGAAAGAATAAGAAAGAAAATACATTTGTTTTGAAACCGCACAATGATACACAACATTACAAAGAGAGTACAAAAAACTAAACACAAGGAAGGGACATAAATAACACTAACATTGTGCATCGCCGCGTGATGCCAGAACTGTACTTGGCTCAGTATAAGCAGCAGGTGCGGCACTGTATACCCTTAGTACAAACATCTAACGAGAAAAAAAAAAACGCGTGTAAAAGTACTTGATAGAGAAATTATCTATGGAAAATTTCATTTCGCTTTTCGGCGGTAGATGGTGGATTCGCTGTAGTTGTAGTCTGTACTTTCCCATACAAAATTACTCTAATCTATCTAATGTTTTACGCGCGTTATTTTTTTCGATAGCTGTCCGTGCTACGGGCACTGATATTCTGCCGAGCACAGTAATGACATCAGGAACGAAAAACACATTTTTTTTTTAACAAAATAAAAATTATAATAATTAAAAACAAAAAAATTGCATTGTAAACGGTTTACTAATGTTTGCCTAATTTTGTTTGTCATACTTGCATATGCCATAACTTCATTAAACATAACGTTTCATTGGCCATAACTAACAAATTACATTTTGTTTTCACTAATTTCGTGGTCATAATTATTCTTAATAATAAAGTTAAAGTTGACATAGTTAAAGTTGTTTCGTATTAAGAGGTGTGTTATCCTTATCCGTGATATGATATACCTAACCTGAAATATCGTACCTGGGGCTGCCAACCCTATTATATGATATAGTATCCTACTATATCGAGGTATCGACTACTATATTTTGAAAAAATATATGTAGTAGGCAAAAGTACTACCAACTACTTGAGACAAACATACCTAAAAGAAGTAACCAAGGCGATACACACACACACACACACACACACACACACACACATAGACACACGTGACACGTTATCTCAATCTCAGTTCATTTTTTATTTTTTACATTGTGGTTATTAAAGTTTTTCCCTTATACATTAAAAACAATTCCAATAAAAATTGTCAATTTAGAAAGGAACTGACTTCTGATACACATGTTTACTTATTTCAGAAGTCAGGCTATATTTATCTGTAAATTGTGATTGTTGCAATAAATATTTTTTTATTTTCATTTCACTATATTTTTCAGGTAAAAAAATAATACAAGTTAGGGCATACCAAAGCAGCACCCTTTTAAGAGACTTTTTATGTTAGCAGAAAGAACCGCATCCGTTGAAGTTGTAACTCAGCCGTTTTTTTTTCACTTATCACATGTGTCATTAATTAACTTAGTGTTTAAACATTTGTACATATACTAGGTGTTACAAAAATACCCCTAATGCCCAATATGGCATATAGGGACCATCAAACTGAACAACTTTTACTATGGGGCCAACTCTGAAATCGCGAAAAAAAAATCAGCTGTTCCATACAAACAATAAAATCGAAAATATCAAAATGTATGAAACAGCTGATTTTTTTTTCGATTTTTTGATCAGTTTGATGGTCCCTATATACCATATTCGGCATTAGGGGTATTTCTGTAACACCTTGTAAATGTTAGAACATTAGCATTCATGGTTGTTAAATAAATAAATAAAGAAAATGTTAATATGGAAAATGCAATCTCTTTAAAATCCTCCATACAAACGGCAATTTTGTTTACGCCATTAACTTAATTTTAATTTCGCGCTCTTCATGATGTGGTTTCCTTCCTGGTATTCCTATCCTTTTCCCACCCACGCTCCTCCATACGCCGAGTGAAAGAGAAGAAAACCAAGTGCATCGTGTGACAACAGCGCCAATAAATGCACTGTTTTGACTGTTGAAGTTCCGGAAAATATAACGAACCATGTTGACGCAGTGATTGCGTCTCCGCATTAAAAATTACAAATCATCACAAAATATCTATTACCGCGTCTATAAAAGACTTCTATAAACTGTTTTAAGTGCTTTAGTGCCTAGTGCTGTGTGGAATTCAGCCGGCCGGCAGTGAATACAAAGTTCCTGTCCATCCGAAGTGTGGATGTATGAGACGCTCACGTACTGCGTTTCCTGAGGTGTAGCTGGAAGCAAAAAGTTCGAAAGGCTGAACAGACGTTGGTGAGTCCTCTTTCCTTTCCACTACCTACTAGGTGCCACATCATATTTTTCTCAACCGCTCCGCTATACAGTTCACTTATTCCCGCCATTTCAAATTTCATACTTAAATCCTTAATAAAAAATATTTTAAACCTACTATACTTATTTGAACTTTTTTGCCATCTACTATATTTTATATGTAATAATCTTGAAAATACTATATTTGATGCAAACAAAGTTGGCAATAACAATACTTTAAAACGTTTTAATTACAGCATATTGCTCACACACACACACACACACACACACACACACACACACACACACACACACACACACACACACCTCATTTTTTTTTTTTGTGATATGGGAAATAAAAAACTATTTTATTTATTTATTTATTTATTTATTAACCCTAATCCTACCTCGTGGCAATATCATCGGTAACATGAAGTAAACATTGTCCCTATTTATTGTATACTCCAACTCGGGCGAGAGACAAACTTCCCGATTATCCAATACCTCTGATGGGAACAAACTTATTCAAATTGGGAAAGTTTCAGATCTTTCCAGTCATTTATTTCAAATGCTCGCCGAAAGCTGTTTTTCTCCTACGAGCATTATATAATTCTTCTTTGAGCTCATTTTTAGTTTAGTGTAGAACCTTTAATAATGTTTCTGTTAATATTTAATTGGGAATGCTATGTACGCCGTTATTGTGGCATGCATCAGAACTTATCTGAATTAGTTTGTAATCGATGTGTTAATGTTTGCTATGTGGCTGTACTAAGAATACATAATTAATAAATAATGTAGGTAATTACCTATACCTTATCATTTACTTTTTTTGAATGGAATGCTGAATGGTTTGAAATCTTCGCCTTTCTTAACACTGAAAACAAACTTTTTGCATGCGTACAAATATATGAATTTAAAGTTCTTGGTACAAATATATTGTTTTCTCGCAAATGTATTGAATAGCGTCGTTTGATACACGGTTGTTAAGGTTTTTTAAAACTCGTGACGATTATGAGCCCTCGCCTATAAGCCTACTTAATAAACTATACTACGATTGATGTTTGATATATTATTGGTATTGAATGATCTATCACGTACATAATCAAGATCACGTGACTGCTTGGAGCGTTTAGGCGGGAAAATTAAACAATAATTTTTTTTTTTCATTAAAATTTAGTTTTTTTTTGTATTTTTCGTATTTTTTACATGGCTCTATGAAATTAAGCAGTTCCAAAAATTTGTCACCATCCCTTCTTTGATTTGTAATAAAGTATAATGCAAGTCTATTATCAATATACGACGACCTCCGTGGTCGAGTGGCTTTGTACGCAGGTTTTCAAGGTGTCGCCATCTCTGGGGTCCCAGGTTCGATCACCGGTAGGGTCAATTTAGAAAATAAACTTTTCTATATTGGCTCAGGTCTGGGTGTTTGTGATACCACCGTTGTCTCTGATTTCCATAACACAAATGCTTTAGCTACTTACTTTGGAATCGGAGCAATGTATGTGATGTTGTCAAATAAAAAAAGAAAGTGCAATATTTATAAGTAGGTATATGTTTCAAGTTCAATAGCGCAACGCAATATTTATCAGACAAACATTTAGCTGACTTTTTGACCCAATCAAAGTCTCCACAACACGTCCACAAGATAAAAACTAAAAACACAATACAATACGAAGCTGATTTGATAACAGTTACACTTATTATAGTTCTTATGTTTTACATGAAAAATTGAAACAGTAATTGAAAATTGACTTGCAAAACAATCTATAGAATTTTCTATAAATTTCTTAGTAATTGATTAAATAAATTACTTCACCAATAACTTAGTATTATTTCGGTCATTCGCAGAAAAAGGCGTTCTCAGCCTACACTCCGTATCGATTTTGTGTTTTATACTTATGACTATAATTGTGATAAAATGTAAATGAATATACCTACCACAAGAAACATTTCCGTGCTTTTGTCTCTTATATACGACAAATAGTTTCTATATTATAAAACGTTGTTTTTCATAAAGACGGAGGTAAGGAATATTGTGACGGAGTTGAGGAATCGTATATACAAGTTAATGATATAACTAGAAAAATCGTATTATATACCTAATATATATGTGAATATGTAATTTTTAATTAAATAAAAATCAAATGGAAAGTAATAAAACATTATATTTATTATTTCTTTGAATTCCAATATTTAAAAAATCTTTCAAATAATTAACATAATTATTACATTATCATCTTTTTAATAATCACGCCTACCTAATTGCATGAGAACAAAATGTCGCATGACTAGACAAGTTAGTTTTTAATTTAGATTACGATAATGCATACAATACCTAAGTAATACTAACGCAGAATAAACTAATAGTACTAGGTACTAATTCTTATAGGACTTAAAGCTCGTCGCACACATACCGCACAATGGTTCCTACCGGATATATCCTACATCCGGCAGTGGCGTGCGCTGGCTGAATATTTTATAGATAATCCATTTGCCAGAGACTCAGAGTGTGCGCTGCCCGACGTTGCCAACATTGCCAGCTGCAATTCATCAAAAATTCAACCAGCTTTATGCCTTTGACGGAGACTGGCATTTAGCATAACACCATGTGAAAGCAGAATGGAATCATAGTTTATTGTGGTTTAATATTGTGATTCAGAGCAGTTTAATAAATAATACTAAATAATATACTAGAAAAAATACGACTCGCACCAGATCATGTTCTTGGACGGGAATCGAACCCGCGACCTTTGGATATCCGGTCCAATGCTCTGACCGCTGAGCTACCGAGTCTCTAGAGTCTCTAGAGGTCCAATGCTCTGACCGCTGAGCTTCCGAGTCTCTAGAGTCGGTAGCTCAGTGGTCAGAGCATTGGACCGGATATCCAAAGGTCGCGGATTCGATTCCCGTCCGAGAACATGATCTGGTGCGAGTCGTATTTTTTCTAGTATATTATTTAGTATTATGTAAAAATAGCATTGTGAATGCTGAAAACTCAAAATTTAAAACTGTTTAATAAATGTTTGTCTTGAAAATAAACACCTCCCAACAAAATCATTTGCCATCACAAGCGACTAATTGTTATTTAACGTAGTTGACAATATTTAATTAATTACTGTTTACTTTGCTTCAATAAAACTCGAGGTATTTTGTTTGCATCAATACTGTTTATTTAACAAACTAAGTCCAATTTAGACTTCGATAAAATCGGAATAAGTAATCCCAGGGTATCTTCAAATAGACCACTGCTAATTGGGACAGTTATGAAACTTTATATTTGCGTTTATAAAACAAAGTAGGCGAGCAGATTCAAGGGTCGTGATTGATCAATCGAACTGAAAAGTTGTGTTAAGGGGATTTACAGAAAGGTTTTGCGCGGGCCTTTACAAGTATTTGCACTCTCGGATAATGGCTATTAATGAATTTCAATGAAAGAGTTATTATGTAAATAAGAATACTACTAACTTCCTGTAGAATTCATTTGGATTTCCAAACTTCGATCGAGAATACCCTAGGTGTCCGGTCATGGGGTCTAGCCAAAGTAATATTTGCAAATCTTCGCTTCGAATAATGTATGGATTTGACGTTTTAAATTTCGATTGATAACGAAACCTTATGTCAATCACATACATGTTTCAAAAGCGAAGCGATAACGAAGATTTGCAAATGTTAATTTGGGTAGACTAGACCCCCGTTCTCTAAATCGGCACCTTAAAATAACACCCCACTTTCAAACTGGGAGCATATTTTGTATCTTCTTTGTTTTTTACTATTTAAAGTTGAATGTGGAAAGAATAGTTATTGTCGTCATGTACAAATACGATTAAATTGACAGTGATCTGCGGCAACTTCAGAGCGCTTGCTACAAAACGACGTAATTAATCTGTAATTTTTTCTCTTTGCTATAATTATATTCTCGAGTGAAGTTTCAACGGACTACTGTCTATTGTCAATTTTAATCGCATTGTACTCAGCTTAAGAATTCGAATTTCAAAATTTCTAATCGCTTTTGTTTCGTTAGTCGGTGCCATATTATTCTTGACCGAAGTTTCCAAATTGTAGTACAAGTGTATACATCACTATTTCGTGCTGCAGTGCTTATCAAGCGTGCTAAAACTGAATCATCTTATTAATAAAATTAACTTTATCAGAAAGAACGACAACTCCATCAGTATTAACTCGCCCTGGGTCCGCAAGGGTCGCAAGGGGTTCCCGATTCGGCCCAAATGACGTCTCTCGCTCGACATTGTTAATGTTTCGGCCGGTTTTGAGTCTCGATGGATCATAATTAAAACCTCGTTAGCGATCAAACAGCCCGATAGCCATTAACGATAAACGTGACTGAAATAACTGCTTTGTTTTCAGTTCAAAAATTAACCAATGAGAAGATAACCGCAAAAATTGATTATGTTGATGATGATCCAATAACTTTCAATTAAGTTTTTTAATCGATTTAAAACTGATTTATAAAGGCACAGAAATCAAAATAAAATTATGTTCTTCAAGATATCTATGTCGCAGCCACCGCTTTATTAACGGCCTAGCCTTTTCATTTAACAGTGCCGATCAATCAGCGGCCTATGCATATGCAGCCATCTAATTGAATGGCTAATGAAATATAGTTCTGTTTTCTGTCACCTAGGGCGCTGTAATACGAGCTGTCGTATGGCGTCGACCAGCCCCTTGATTTTGTAACTCTAATCATTTTCTACTTTAAGTAACATAGTTGTCACATTCATTCTTACTAAAGCAGCAATGTAACTGCGATTTCTGTCATTTTCAATAAGAGTTACATAATCAGGGGGCAGCTGTGATATTTCTGGTGTCTCTAAGGATTTCACGATATTGTAATACGGAGATTAAAATAAGAAAAATATTGTACATTTATATTATTAGTTATCATACGTTTCAAAGATAATTTTGACCATCAAAATGTTATAAAATATGACTAACAAACAGGTAAAGGTGTTTTTGTGCAATTTTTCGCAATTTATTGTTTGTTACCATTGAACTATTATTTTGTTACATGATATGTTTGTATATATGATACTGTCACAACTCACAAGTTTAAATATGAAAGTTATTTGTGTTTATGGCCTAAGCATTTGCCAGCCCGTTAATTTAATGTTGTATTAGACGCATTGGCTAAATGTCATTTAGGCCGCTGATTAAATGGCACTATTCAATCAAATGAGTAGGCTGTTAATTGAGCAGCTGATTAAACCAATTGGCTGCGACATCTGCATTAGGTTAAAAAGTAAGCTCGATGTTTATTTTTCTTACAAGCAAATTGTGAATGGCAAACATTGACAATGTTACATTGTACTATGACGTACTGACGTAGATGTAATCGGTACCTAAATCCCTTAATTTCGGCTGGATTATCATGAAGGTTTCCGGAATGAGACGCCTTGACCTATTTAGGTAAAGACAATCTATTTTCGTAAACCACGGACGTGATGGTAACCAAAAACAGCCACATGAATAAAAAAATATTAATAGGTAATATTTGCAATATATTCTAAACTGTTCAATGCATTGCATAGCTAAAGCTGAGTAAGAGTTTAAAAAACTACTTTACCCTGTCCTTTTATTAACAACAACCTCGACGCTCATTACATCTAAGTATTTTTATAGAATACCTAGATTAACGAAAATATTTTCCAACTTGAAACGTTCTGGCTGCAAATAACATAGAGACTAAAAATCTTGGCCATTCAGGCCAAACGCCCCGAAATGTATTATAATAGGTAGCGGTTTTAGAATGTTTCATGATTGCGGGATACCTAGTGGCTTAAAGTTTATACTTTTAATTTAAGTATAAAAAATAAGAAACTTTGAAATATTTCATTACATTACACAGACGTCTTTATTAAAATAAATGGTAAAAAAGAACCCTTATGGTGCGACTCAGTCTGTCACAGCTGGATATCTCGAGAACTACTAATGCTATCAACTTGAAAATTGGAATAGATTTAGATGACGATTGCCTTATTTGCAACAGGGGCTGAAAGGGGGCCTTACTCGAAGTGAGGATACTAGGGCTCCCCCTCTATCTATGCGGCTCTGCTAAGTAAGAGTGACCATGTAAGTATAGGTAATGCAAGCTTGCCTACCACCGTTTCGCATCGTGTTAAGGCAGCGGTAATAGGGATCTAGACTTTGGATTTTAAGAGCTTTGACTGGACTCCGCCCGGATTATTTTTTTCATTCGAGACCAGATTTGTCATCGCGCTTGGACAAAATCATTAGGTACTCCATCATTGATTGTAATGATTTTAACGAAACCATCATCGCCGCACGCCGCGACTAGATTTTTACACGAATGGGTATGGAATGGAAATGGAAACAAAGATAAAGCCATCTTTCAAAAAACAACCCATTTGTGTAGAATTTAAATAAAAAGACTGTTATTTAAGACTGATACTAATTAGTTTACTAGTGGATAGGGGGGCCCACAGGCGTGGATTGCTTAGGGTATCAAAGAGTCTTAATCCGGCACTGACTAGGGCATATGGGTATCATATGAAAGACCGCTGCTTGCACATTCTCAAACATTAAATACCTAGTAAACTTTTTCAGAATGATGGTACGGAACCTTCGGTGAGCGAGTCCGAATCGCTCTTGACCTTTTTTTCATTGAAAAAAAAAACGAAATAGTATAAGACAGATAAAAAAACACATTACTTCATTTGTTATTTTGGAGAGCATGTTAACGTAGAAGCAATGAAAAACGCATCCAGCGATATCATTTAATCAGTGTGTTGGTTGCAATCCCACATAATGGCTGAGTGAAGGCTTTCACGGCGCACCGATTCCATTACAGGCAGCGGAATGATATCCACTATAGCTCTCTCGAATGCAAACATCAAAGATTGACAGTTTATTGGCAGAGGTTCAGTTCGCTTTCGTTACTGCACCGCTTTAAGGATAAGTAAAACTTCAAGTGGGTCTGAAAGTATCGGGATTATTTCTTGAAAATACGGCATCGTCAGAAAGTCCTTGAAGCTTGTTTGCTGTTTTGCTGGTCTTCAACTATTTAAGATACTTGTCAATAAGTATCATGTTATAGCTTTGTTATTATTAGTTATAGTTTATAAAATGCGTGTAAAAAATTTGATGCCATCAATACCAAAAATATTTTATTGATACTTTATTGCGATTGATACTTGATAACAGTTTAGCTTATCATTCCTATCTTTTTTTATTATTATCGCGATAATATTGATAGCAGTGCCTCTTAGTATTATGCAATCCTTAACTTTATATCTGTAGTTAGTGCCTAAGATCTTTGTGTCTCGCCGCCAATTTATAGTTGGTTAGATTCCAGGAAATCCCTATGGTTCCGGCTTAGGAGACTTAAGTACCTCCGTTCTAAGTAAACCTCGTTCTGAAGGTCCTAAGCTAAGCAAATGGTTGTACCCAGATGAACGATCAATTAACAGAGGTATTTTGGTGTTTTACTATGCTTTAAAATTTAAAAAAAACTGATAAGTGTAGAACTTATCAGCTTTTTTAACGGTAAGTTATCTAACAGGTATAGTCGAGTTCAATAATATTTACGCACCTTTGACAGTTCATCAACCTTAAGTCTTTGTAATAAAAGTCAACATCTGTCAAAAGTGCTTACATATTTATGAATTCGACTGTACTTACTTTGTAAAAGCATAAGAATGTTATTCTTATGGTAAAAACTCTAATAAATGGGGTGCAGACTCGCTGTCACACCATTTTATCACACCAGTGTGACACAGAAACATTTTTTCTTCACAGTCACACTACCTGGTGTGACTGGCAATAACAATAAATAACATCGTTAAGACTAAGCATCACACTATGTCATGTACTCGTAAATAAACAAAAATAAAATTCGAAAATTGTCTTAGTAATACCCCAGAATACATAATAGTGTAATACGTCACCAAACTACCAGACCATATTAATGTGCCCTCGTAGAAGTAAACCTTCGCCATATTTATGTGGTCCTGGTACTTTGGTGAAGTCACCAGATATTACTATAAACATATTATTACCAAATATCATAATGTGACTGTGAGGAAATTCATGATTCTGTGTCACACTGATGTGACTGTGAGGAAAAAAATGCTTCTGTGTCACACTGGTGTGACAAAATGGTGTGACAGCGAGTCAGTCGTGAACAAATGCACGGGATGTTAGTCTTGCTTGCTCATTTAATTTTATTCGGCTGTTTCTTTTATTTTATGTTAATTAAATAACGTGTTCACTTACAATACGACTATGTAGATAACATCTTGTAAGAAGAAAAATATGTGTTCATCTCTTTTCCACAAGACAGTTTTATCAACTATCTGTGTTATCTGTGAATATCACTGTTACAATACTTTTAAGTTTTTAAAATCGATATCTTAGTTCACGTATACTATATCCCTATTTATTTGCATTTGGATGGTTGCCAGAATAGCCAGATATATAAAACGTCTCATAATGCCTTGGAATATACGTTTGGTTTGGACTATTACACCGTGTTAGTAGGATCATAAAAATTTCTGGTGCACGCTTTCTAGAATAAATTTCAGGGGGCTTGGAGGCTGTTAAAGAATTGATTTTGGAAGTGTATTATACAAGGTGTTACAAAAATACCCCTAATGCCGAATATGGTATATAGGTACCATCAAACTCATCAACTTTTACTATGGGACCAACTCTGAAATCGCGAAAAAAAAATCAGCTGTTTCATACATTTTGATATTTTCTATTTTAATTTTTGTATGAAACATATATCAATAGATAGGGAATTTATGATCAAAACAGATATAATTATTTATCTTGTATTTTTTTACAAAACAATTCTTTTTAGGCTTTTCAATAATTCGAATAGATAAGATGTGACATAAATATGCAATTGGTGATCGACAGCTTAGGTCACTTACACATACGTACATACATAGGTACTACTATTAGTACCTATAAAGTCGTGGAAAGTTTTTACGATAAACAACTGAAACAAATGGATACATTTTGTTGAATTTTATAAATTAATAATTCTTGATATAAGCAAATAAAACATATAAATATAGATTAAAGCTTATTAACTATGTTTGTAACGTTACCTCCAAAAGTAAATGAGTTTTAATAATGAGCTCGAGTGTTACTCTTTAGAAGTTGCAGCGCTATGTCAACTGCTTGCATTGCAGTACCGGGTGCACACATCACTCCGTATCCCCCGTGTCCATAGTTGTGCACCACCTTCACTCCGCCAATCACCTCCGGCTCCACCCGCACCGGCACCCGATGAGGTCGCAAACCAACCCTCTCTCCCACAATCTCTGCTTTTTTCAAAGCTGGTAACAAATCATAGCCCCGCTCCAAAATGGCCGCCGTGTCATGCTTACAAACTTCCATATTGTAACTGTCGTATTGCCTCACGCCACCCAAAGTAGCCACCCCGTCTAAGCCCGGAATCACGTAAGTATCATAATCTCCATAAAATGCAAACTTCAACCAAGGTGCCCGCAATTTAATCACCTGGCCACGGACAGGTACTAAGTCATAATCGTTACACAGGTATTTTGCGCCAAAACCAGCGCAATTTAAAACTAAATCGTACTTCGATAGTGACGTGAAACTATCGATTTTATGGTTTATAATCACTCCTCCTCTTCGCTTGAATATATTTTCAAGCCACGGTAAATGTCGTTCGCATCCAATTTTTAACGTAGAGAAGTATGAACCGTACTTCCAATCTCCGCCAACCAGTTTCAGTTCGTCTTCTTCCACAGACCTATAGATGGGTACGAGATCTTCGATTAAATGGTTTCGTGTGATATGATAATTTTGTTTCGAAAATATGTAGCTGTCAAAAGCTAATACACCGGCTTTGGGAGCTTCCGAGCTTTTCAAAATATCCTGCCAATAATACCATGAGTCGTCGATCCATTTCTTAGTTATCTCTTTAGTAGCCCCCTTAAAACTAGTACCTGGCCTGAAAATTCCTGCGGCCACACAACTAGTGGTGTCTTCCTGGAATTTGTCAGCTATCAGCGTTATGTTTGCCTTGTTGAGTTTTTCTTGTATTAATTTTGCTGTCGTTAAGCCGACGATTCCAGCCCCGATTATAGCTATTTTAGGTGAATCCTTATCCATTTTCAACTGTAATCAAAATTACTATATTGAATGTAGGTAACTGATAAATACCTAACATAATTTAAAGTTATCATAATCTTTTGCCATTCACGATATAATTAATGCTGGGAATGTTAATTTTATTTAGGGAACGCATCATTTAAAAAAATATATAATATGGGATCGGTAATTTTGGGAACGGATATTTTAGGAAACGAATCGAACGTTCCGAAAGGCCGGCCTTTCAGGCCCGTATTTATAAACCGCTCTCAACCTTGAGAGGTATCTTGAGATCATACTTCAGATGCTCTTCTTATAGAAACAGCATCTCAGTTATGATCTCAAGATAGCTCTCAACGTTGAGAGCGGTTTATAAATACGGCCCCTAGAGTTGCTCAACTTCTGTAGTCCCACATGGTCGATCAGCCATCCCATACCCGGTCTTTCCCAGTTTCCTTACGTTATGGGCTGGCAATAGCAATCTAATCAAATCTATTTATCAAACTTCCCCTACCTAAATTTTTTCTGCTAATCAATATTGAAAAGTTGCTGACCAATTAGATATTTTTGCACTCCAACTGTTTATAAATCGCTGACGATTTTAAGATTGTTTGCAGATCAAGGTTTGCTGCCTGATTTTAATTTAATGTGAACCAAATATTTGTTCGCTGGCCAAATAATTGAACAGCAATTTAAATTAATGGCAGATCAAATAAATACTTCTTTAGTATTTTTAGTATTTTTAGGTTTACTTTACGTCACAAACAAATTAAAAAGTTAAGTCCCAACTCAATTAGAAAAACTGTTTCAATAAGTTCTATAGATAATCAAAGGTTCATAGTAGGTACTTATAAATCAAGAACTTTATAAATTAATAAGTATGTACTTTTAACTATGTGACAATAGTTGCATCATCGAAACATTATCAACCTTCAAAATGTCTACTGGCGAAAGTAGTGAAATACAAACGAATGTTTTGTTTTTAATGCTACCGAAGTCTATGGTTTTCTCTTTCTGGAAATACGTTCACCGAGAAACGTACGTCATAGGCAGCGTTGCCAGAATGTTACAAAAGTAACATTTTACGTTACTTTTGACCCTCTCATGTTACCTTCATGTTACACGACTCAATATGTTACTTTGTGTTACTTTTTAGATTTTCCAGCAAACAAAAAAATACCGTGATACGGAACTCATCCAAGAATTTTTTTTTTTGTTCGTCATCTTGGCGCACTTGATTTTGTGAACTACTAAATACGACATATTCACTCACTCGCCTGTATTTCTCAATTTTCCACCCCGCTTACTTAAGCATGCGCAAGTGAGTCGAGTGGTGACTAGCAGCGAATGATTACAATAGATTTTAAATGCATCAACAAAATCATTAGGTACAGGTTGATTGTAATGATTTTTTGACCAAACCGTCATCACCGCAAGGCCCGGAGCGCGCGGCGCGCTACGCACGCCGCGACTAGGCTTTTACACGAATGGGTACAAAATATAGCCATTTTTCAAACACAACCTACCTATGTAGAATTTTAATCTATAAAACTAACTAAAAGTTTTTTTTTAACTGATACTAATTAGTTTACTAGTGGATAGGGGCCGATGCTAAAAAATGCCTGATGTATCAGGCATTTTTTAGCATCGCCAGTCGATTATTCGATCAACAATTATAACGATTTTTTCGATATTTAAAAATGGGACAGGAAACTTATTTTAGTTTTTGTGTAATAAAACGCCATATTATAGTATTGTGTCGTTTTCCACAAAAAAAGGTAGGTAATGTTACTTTTCTCGTGAAAATGTTACTTTTTGAGCTATATCATGTTATATTTGACTATCTGCCACACTGGTCATAGGCTAGATCCAATGCATTTGTGCATCGTTAGGTGCATGTCGCATGCAGATAGGTTGAAAATTCTGGGCTTATTCCACAAATCCCCTTCAATAATCCCGTAACGCCGCAGGGGATTTTCAGACTAAAAGTCTACAAATCCCCTTAACCAATATTTTAACCTTTGTTTTAAATACAAACATCTTACGAGTTACATATACGAGTGGTAAACAATATTAACAGAATAAACTCTTTTAATAATTTTCATCATGGTTGATATAGGTATGTGTAGTCTGTCATATTATGTTTACAAAAATATATACATGCTCGCAATAATTAAAATATCACAGAAAATCATATGTTCATAATATTAATCATTTATTTTTGTACAATAATTATATATTTATATAGAAAAATCACATTCAATAATTTTCATCAGTGTTGGTATATATTCATATATTTACAATTATCCCTAATTAAGATTTTTCACATTGTAGTACACAAGATTATCAGAAAATTCTGTATAGACTCGTATACTATGTACAAAAAAATAAAGACTGTGATTATCTAACAAGATGTTTTTAATTTAAAAAAAGAAATGTTTATAAATGGATTAAGAGGATTTATAGACATTTAGTCTAGAAATCCCCCTGCAGCGATGCGGAGGGGATTTGTGGAAAAAAGTCTACAAATCCCCTGCAAAGGGAATTATCGAAGGGGATTTGTGGAATATGCGATGATTATAAATGTTAAGTTTTGCAAGTTTTGATTCCCGACGAACGTTTCGGCATATTTTCAGCAACCGTAATCACGAGATTATGATAAATCTCCTCACCTTACACTGTTAATAAATTAATGTGTGTCAATTAGGTACCTACTTACTACGCAGATTATTTTTAATATTTGTAATAATAACATCTGTAGCTAGTCTAGCACAGAACACAATTACTCCATGTTAAATACCATACCTTCTTGTATTTAACGTATAAAATGATTCCACAACTGCGTAAACTCTGCACAAAAATAAACTTAACAGTACAACTACAACTTCTTTACATAATAGCAGTACTATACTAGTTCTGTGATAATAGTCTATCTGTGATAAGTAGGTACTACAAATAATATAGTCTTATAAATATCCCCCGCTCCCACCTCTGTTTGACGTTTGTCAATGTCAAACATCTGTCAATGTCAACCATCTGTCAATGTCAACCATAAAGGGAGTAATCGACTTGACGGGCGGCGACGGTAGTGGCAGCCTACCTCTAGCATCGTGGTAATCTGGGACATTACTTTTTGGGCTCGGTTGGTTTGGGTCGGATAGCATTTTTAGTTTTTGTTGATTGTTTAATTCATTGTGGAATTATATTTATCGCTTCATTTGTTTATAAACCCAATTCACCTCTGATCTAGTGTTTTGTAACAATAGTTATAGTACTGGGGAGCTACCGCGTAACTATATTTATATGAAGTTCATGTAAATGTTGACACTTAAAGTCCCTACTTTTATGGCTTTTTTGTTGATTTGTATTTTGCAACGAAGCTGGTCTCGTTTTACGGACGTCGTTAAAAGGAACAAAAAAAATGCCAGAAAACCATAAAAATAGGGAATTGTCAATATTTACATGAACTTCATATCAATATTCTTAGCGGGATGTGGAAACTGCCTGCACAACGGCGAATCAAAGTTTATGGTTGAAACTAGGTGACATCACAAATCACTTGAATGATCGCCACATAATTTAGTATTTGTTGTATGTATGGTTTGTGTTGATCGCATACTTATCGGCGATCGCGCACTCAGGTTACGGTTCAAATTCGATACGTGATAAGATGGCCGCAAAAGAGCAATGACCATTCCCATACAACCCGCGCAGATAATGAATAGGATTAAAAATGGCGTCGTTCATGTTCACATCTCGCTGGCATACTAAACGCCACACCTATTGCTCTCTCACTCACATTCGTTGTGATAAGCTCGGTGACTACCATTTTCAATCCCACTCTTTATCTGCGCGGGTTGGATTGGAAGTGATTATTGTTCTTTTGCAGTCATCTTTTCACGTATTGAATTCGCCTTATCGCATATTGTGCGGCGTCCAAAGGAGAGGTAGGTACAGCTTGACCATAAAGAGTTGACGAAAAATGAGGGCGCCACTTTCTATGCAAACACGTCAAAATCACGAATAACTTGGCAACGCTGACTATGTTTTGGTAGGTACTGACAAATTTTAGTTCCATTTTATTTATTTTCTACTCTTTCTGGCCAAGCTGTAACGAATTAAATTCGTCCATGTCAAAGTGTAGGTATGTACTCATGATAAAATTGATATTTCGCAATATTTTGCGGGGAATGTCTGGCAAAAATCAAATCAAATGTCTTTTTATAGGTACTAATAAGCGCCCTTATTAATAGGGATCAGAATTTTCGGTTGAGTAAAAAAAATCTATAAAATAAAACTTCGTCTTTACTGTATTGTGTTGTGGCAGCCCGGCAGGTGGTAGCTAAGCTAAGGAATAATCTCCATTCTGCTGTTACTCCCGTACTTTTGCGAAGACGAAGTTATTTTATTTTATTAGATTTTTTTCACGCAAATAAAAATTCTGACACGTATTCCTATCAACAAGGGAGCTTATTGCTTCCTTTAAATAAATAGCCAATTTGATTTTTTTCAGACATTCCCCATTGTATGTAGCGATGCAAAAACAATATTGAGGGGTTTACTTTCAAAACCCGCTAAAACGATTTTTTATGAAATCATTGTTAATACTTATAAAGACACTGTAATGCATTTCTTTTCATATTCACCAATCAGTTCACATCAAAACTCCCTAATTCCTTAAAAAATCGACCAACAAAAATCACTGTTTGTTGCAAACACCACTAAAACCGCATGGTTGCGTTTCAAATTCCGCTAAAACTGCGAGAACCAATCATATCATGGCATTCATATCACGTGACGCTTTAAACAGTATGGCGTTGCATCTCTGTTAGTCAAGACCTGTGCTTGGATTAAATTAGTTTTAACCGTTTTAAAATAGAGGAAATGTTATCAAACATTGAAAAATGTGATCCAAAACATTCAAGGAAAAAGAAAAACTGACGTTACAAAGTGGAAACGTAAGGCGGAGCAAATACAACGGTATGTTTAAATACCCTATGAAACTACCAATACTGTCTGTTTGTGATGTTATGCAGAATGAAGCCGCTAATTTGAGCATACTATAGGTACCTACTAGTGATGTGCCGAGTCGCTGTTTTGGTGGATCGAGTCAACTCGAGTCGGTTTATACGGTATTCGAATCCTGACTCGATTCCGCGATTCGAGTCCAGTACTCGAGTTGACTCTAGTCTAGTCTAGTTCAGCCGCTGAACTATGAAGCAGAAGTTCCCCTTCTTTTTGTTGTACTCTGTCATGTCCCAGGGCTCCATCGGCTAACTTACATTGCTATCGTAATCGCTCTAAAGGCCGCTAAATTGATTTATTTTTTAGTTATAGTTCCCTTATTAATGCCATTTTTAAATTAAAAACAGTCAAAGTGTTGCCACATGAAATACTTAATAGTAAATTGTATCATAACAATTTTTTTCCTAAAGCCAAACATAAACAAACATTTTTAGTTCCTCAATATTTCATAAAAAACATTTTTGTGGATTTTGAAAGTAGTCCCCTCTATTATCCTTTTAGTGCGTTACATAGGTAAAAGTTTTTTGAAAGACAGTGCTCTCTTGTTTCAGAGACACGGCCGCCGCGGAAAAACTACAATCAACTTTCAAGTAATGAAAAGCTCGATAATCGACAAGTAGAAGATATTCACATCGAGGAAGCTGAAATAGAATCGGATGCCAGCAGTACCGATTTGGACGAACGTGATACCCGAGGCGTGTGTCCCCCTTGTGCGCATGATCGATACAACAATAACATCCGAAGACATGCACATGATGATTTCAGCGATGATACAGATTATGGTAAGCAAAACAATAAAAGTAGTATCTGTATTATAATAACTAATGTGTTCTAAATACTCACTAGCTTTTGAATCGCTCGGCTCGACGACGGTTGTTATCGATTGTGATTTGTGACATGCGCATCACTACGGGTAAGAATGAATGTATTTCCTCTGCCCTAAAAAGTTACTTACTGCTCTATGTTCAATCAAATGAAATGTCACTGTCATTAGGGTATGTCAGTGAAACCTCATTCATTCATGAAATAGTGAACGAACCATAGAAATAGAATGTCAAAGAACAACAATGTCAATGAACAAGTGATCCGAAAAACGAAGTGCAAATGTGTGAGTGAAATAGTGTTGTGTACACTACTTAATAATGTTATCGATGACTGTACCTGCTTACGTCTATCTGTGTGGCTTACATAGTGGTGATATTGACATTTAGAATCCAATTTTTCATCTGCGCCATCGACCTACAATACAACTACAACCCGTAGTTGTATTGTAGGTCGATAGCGCAGGTGGTTGTGCACTCAAAGCTCAGTATCGTAGGATTCGTAGGTAGGTAATTAAAACATTGCGTATAGTTCGAATAATTATTAATGGGTGTGTAATGTATGACATAATATATTTATATGGACAAGCACAAAAATAATATCATACCTACAGTATTAACGTGATTTGACTTACGTACACGTACTTTTTTGTTTGAGTAAATAAGTAAATTGATTTTGATGACGTTAATTTTTCTAATTAGGTCTTTCTTAAATTCTATAATTAGGTAAGTACTAACAGATTTCCACACCTGACGGAGGCAGAGTAGCAGATTTTATCTTATATGTCATTAATGTATACTATCATATTCTGGGATATAAAGGATTATGATTATGACTAGCGACCGCCCGCGACCTTGTCTACGTGGAAAGTTTTTTTGCTATCCCTCGGGAACAATTATTTTTTCGGGATGAAAGGTACCCTATAACCTTTTCTGTACCCCTGACAACGTGCCTGTAAAATTTCATGATTATTGGTTCAGTAGTTAAGACATGAAGGCGTAACAAACAAACAAACGGACTTTCGCATTTATCATATTAGTAAATTTACTACTGGCACATCTTAATAAAATAACAAAATACCTAAGCAAAATACCCACCAAAAACTAAAATAGGTATTTAACTTTTGCAAAGGTACTTAGATATTTACCTACCTAGTCAGTAACAATCTGATTAATGAACTATAAGTAATTTTTTACGATTCGAGTACGTAGGAAAATCAAACCTCAACAATATGTCAGCTAAATTAGCCTTTCATAATATCTAAAAACTTAAACTTACATTTTCTAAAAACAACCGGCGCGGCAAGCGAATTCAATAATCACTGCACGCACAACCGATTACCGAATTTGCTTGCCGCTCCTCCAGTTCCGACCGACCGACAGATGATATGGTCACCCTACACTTTGATTATTCATAGTAAATAAATTTGCAAATTTCTCTAAAACGAGTGAAGATATCGTGGAAATATATTTTCGGGACGTTTATCGTGATCAAACGGTTAAGAAAATTTGTTTATTTATAATCTGAATACAATTTTCACCAATATTTTAGACTTTACATTACAAAAATAGTATGAACTGGAAGTTCGCATGCTTTTATAAATTTAGATCGCGATATCTTTGTCCCCGGTTGCGTTACATGAGCAACGAATGTATTCGTAGCTGTCACAATGAATATGTGACGGCTACAAATACATCAATCCACCGGTATAGGCTCGGATTGATCTGGAATTCGACGATTTAACCAAAACATTACCTCAAAAAGTGGCGGATCTCCGGCCCACATGTTTTTGTAAAAAATTATGCCGGGGAAGCCGTCACAATCATAACGAAACCTAAAATAAGAACGCATATCATCGGTACATTACTTCTAGGTGGTTTTAGGAAGGAATTATGCAAGTGGCACGGACATTATTTCGTTGTTCAAGCTCTAGCGACGTCACATCTGGTAAAATTTTAGAAAAGTATTAAAAATAGTGAGAATCAATAAAACTTGAAAATAACGAAATCAGTTTCTTAAAATGGTCTTTATTTTCAAAAAATAAAAATACATCAAAAATAAATAGTATGGCCAATTGGACTGCCAGTCCTAGTTTATCGATTTTATCGATACTCGTGACGTCATCAGTTAGTCAAGCCCTATCGTAAAACAACATTTTACTGTTTTACGTAAAATAAACTAAATTATTTATTGTACATATAAAATATGACTATATATGGCAAATGAAATTAATAAACTATGTTCCATACTGTTTTCTTCGTCGATAAACGAATAAATGTAGTAAAATTTTGTATTTAAAGAAATGTGTGGCAATATCTTATTTACCTGTGAAAATTGTGATTACTTGGATTGTTTCTTTTTGTGACATCACAATTACATAAAGGACAAGACACCGTGACTCCACGATACCTTCATTAAAAAATTTAATTAAGATTCTCAAATATTTTAAGCAAAATGTGATTGCTCATTTGCAAGACGGGACGCTAGGGGCTCTTACTGTAAAAAAAGTTGGCACACTGTCACTTGATCCTTTGTCTCTTTTTTTCATAGACCGTGTCCGTATAACGATAACTTCTCTTTTCCACGCTCTGTTGGTCTTCTTGAGCGCAGCGAAAATTTTTCTAAGTCTATGGAACGAACGAACTGACCTGACAGTTTTGGTTTTGTTTTGTGAAACAACTTTGGTGACGCGATTGAATCAGACAGTTTTATAATTTGTTTGTCGTGTTTATTCAACCTTAAACTAAATAATCGACGAGATGGCCAACTTAAAGTCTGATTTAGATGAGTATATGTCACAAAAAGAAAGTCGAAAGAGCTATTTTAGTCTTCCTTCTATTTCTACTCCAAGTTTCCTCTCAAGAAGTACAGAAAGTCCCGATGACGACACTGTAACCTGGTTTCAACAAGCTCAAAAAGATTATTTTACATTGGTAAGTACCAATTTCAGATATATAGCTAATTAATTTCTTTATGCTTGCTGACCAACTTCCCTCAATGAGTCATTCTTTACTAATTAATAAAAGTGTTACTGTTTAAGACAAAGTAAACAATAACATTTTTTTTATTGCAGACTCGAACACAACGATTTATTGGCTTTGGAGTATGTCTGGGCTTAGGGTTTCTTTGTTTTATACTATCATTTATCTATATTCCTATATTGATATTGCAAGCAAAGAAATTCGTCCTACTTTTCACATTGGGAAGCTTCTTCTTTATTATGAGGTAAAGTATCATGCAATATTTATGTAACACAATGCTATACTCTAACTTAGAAGTTTTGAAGTGGGATGTTTCCAGACATTTTATACTTAGTCCTGTCATACTTCGGTTATTACCATTTGTTTTCACTTTATTGTATGATTCATACTATTAATATGAATATAAACTTGACACTGATTGGACAATCTTAATGACTAAATATATATTATTGCAGCTTCAGTTTCCTGTATGGACCATGGTCGCACATTAAATCACTGTTCTCAAAAGAAAGAGCACTGTCCACCTGTTTGTATTTGGTCACTATGACTGCAACATTGTACTGTGCCCTAAGTCTGAAGAGCACTCTGCTAACAGTGATATGTGCGATTGCTCAATTTACCGCCCTGTTTTGGATGATTATGGGATCTGTGCCTGGAGGATCTTCAGGGATGAGAGTCTTTGGAAACATGTTCAAGTCTTCAGTATCCAACACACTGCCAATATAACAGAGAAGTATATTGTATAGAACAATGAATTGGACTCTTATAAAGTGAAGTGTAAAAAGCAGTGATTTCCTAGGTCATCATATCAGCTGCACGACACCCACTGCTGGGTATAGGCTTTGATTACCTATGTATTGATTATGAATATGTCTTTTGTAGTAAAATATTGTTATATATTTTTATACTAAGTATGAATTTAGATTTATAAAATTGGTAAAATATAACCAATATTTTTTGTACTAGGTACTATCTTGTTCTCTTGTCTTACCAGGGAGTTGAAACAGAGTGGCATTTATTTTTCAATTTTGTGATTCCATCACACACTTGCACAAGCAGGCACTTAAAAAAATATAAATTTTGACTTGTAATTTCATGGTGACACTGCCTGGCAGGCTGGCACATCTTATGCTAGTGTGTCCAACAACACTTGTTAAAAAGTAAATTGAAATTATTTATCTATATTTTACTTTAGAATATTTACTGTACATGACGCTGGAGTCAGACCGGCATCGGATCAATATTTCGCCGTCATAATAATAGCTCGATTTGGCTCCTCCTGTCGATAAACCAGATCTGGACCGCTGTGGAGGCAGAGTGCTCAGCCCGTACAAGGGCCGATCGCCGTAATTTTATTATGAATTCGTCGGGTGTACGTTCAGTTGACGCCACAGAATTTTACTCTTTGGCCATAGAAAATACACACTGGTTGATGATTACGGCAATACGAAATCAAACTTTATGCCTGACGCAAACAGTCAAGACGCGCTGCATAAATTGCGCGATCGGCCACCAGGTCCTAGGACGCGATTTTATCACAAACAGAGCTTGTTACATCTTTGGTCCCACCCCACTCCGGTACCATCTACAGAAAGCCTAAAAAAGAACTCGCTCAAAGGCGATTTTGTAATTTACAGATTCATTGTTACGGAAATAAGCAGACGCCGAAAAGGGGCGGAATAATCAGAAATGACTTACGTATCAAATTTTGATTATTTATTGAGCGACATTGTTTTAACCAACCTACCTACTATTTAAGATTCTAATAATACAGGTAACTATAAGGCCACGTACACACCTAGAGGTAACTTGTTTAGTGCCTAGCGCCTAGATATGTATCGAAGTAAAAGAGCAAGTGCTGGTTTACATTATCTTAGCTGTTAGTAGAGAGTATGTACGTACATTGCCTGCTGTGACTGACTTTGTTTTAAAATCAAATCATGTAAAAAAAAATTTTTTTTTAATTTTGCGCCTTATGGGTTTGCGATAACAAAAATTTTTTTACGCAACGTCCCTATCCATTGTAAAGGCGTTTGCATAAAAACAAATGTTGCTATCGCAAATCCATACGACGCAAAATTTAAAAATGCATATCCTTTTTTACCTAATGCATGTAGGAAGCTAAAACTTAAATTCGTGAAGGTAGCTATTATCGATAAAACAACGTTGAAGAATTTGTGCGTCTTTCATACTAAACAAGGAGGCAACCAGCCAAGCTGACGTCAGAATGACTGGCAAAAAAACTGCATTTCACTGAAAGTATTGTAGGTAGTAATTTATAAAGGTAGCAATTAGGTTGCAATTCGTGAACATACTTCGAGAACCATTCGCCACAGGCAACTAGCCATTCTGACGCCGAGGCGCTCGTCGCCTCGCTAGGTAATCGCCACGTACGCAGTGCGGGCGGTTGCGAAAATTCGTGAACGTTTCTTTTACTTCGATATAGGTATCTAGGCGCTAGGTAGGCGCTAAGCAAGCCACCTGTTGGTGCGTACAATTAAGAATTTATGAGACATATCTACTTCAGTCAGAATGTCAACAGTGTCTGATATAAAATTGGATTAATTGCATTAGGTACTTAATACTAAGATATAAACTTAAGTACTTGTGTGAAAAGTGATAAGTTTATGATCCATACCTAAAAAAACTATTATTTGAAGAAGACGTTTAGTACTATTATATATTCTGTGGTTTTATGTTTAAAGCACAATATGATCAATTGGTGGATGTTGCTAATAGCTTTATTGTACCTTACCTAATAAATTATGAACTCTTCATAAAAATCTTTAATTTTTTTCTGTCTATAGTCTGTTTATCCTTACTGTAGAGCGGGCTTTCAGTGAAAAATTGCGGACCGCATTCCGACTTCTGATATATATTGTATCTTAGATTCCAGACATCCAATTTACAGATGTTGCCAACCCAGTTTTGTTGTCCAACTCCTCCCCGCCTCCTAAATATCTATTATAATAATGAAGGGCGAGTGACTTAAGCTCTAGGGGTGACTGACATGACATTTCAACACCCAGCCCAAACCACTGCACCTAGATACTTGAACCCCCTTCTGGGAATCGAACCCGGGACCCCTATCTTATACGTTCGGGCGAACCACTAGACCAAAGAGGCGTTTCTAGTTTGTCATACCAGTATGGCCACGAGGATATACATGTCCTCGTGGTCATACTGTAACGCCATATTATACGAAATAGGTTTTTCTTCCTCCTGTAGATATAAATACTTTTTTGCGTGTCGACAGAATAATTTTACAGAATAGTTAGAGAAGTAAATAAGTTGAAGTTTGCCTACTTGACAGCAAATAAAGAAATATTTTAAATTATTGATTCAAAATTTTAAATCCCTCCCGACCCGTCCACCCACTTGACTTTCCCACTGGTGGGTGAACGGGTTATTCACGATTACCCCTCTACCCACTACGCTAGTGTAGATTGAGTTAAGCACGTCTAGTAATCGACTAATTTATAAATTCGATTAATTATTATTATTATTCAATTCAAACATTTATTTTGCATGATAATGCATGATTCATTCATGTGATAAACCACCTTATTTTTGTTTGCTCTGGCCAGTGATATTAATAAAAAGATTTTTTGCAAAATAAATTCAAAGTCCCGACTCAATACGCATTTTTATTTTATAAAGAGGGAGAATTTGTTAGTTTTTTTGTGGGTATATAGTACCAGGGTCACATAAATTTAGAGGAGGAACTTCTATACACGTATTTTGATATTTTTCTGGATGCCTTGACGGATTCCATTAACTCTTTTTATTATGACAAGCTGATCCTGTTAGGTGATTTTAACATAGATTTGCTAAAATTGGATACGATAAATAGTAAAAGGCTGATAGATTTTATTAATCTTTTCAATTTGAACCAAGTCGTAGATTCACCTACTCATTTTACTAAACACAGCGAATCTCTTATAGATGTTATTTGCACCGATGCTCAAGTTCGATCCGTGTCAACTGATGTTCTGGGAAACAAGGTAACGAAGCATGCTCTGGTCACTTGTGATTTGAATTTTAAAAAAGTTGTTATCAAACCTTTGCGGGTCAGTTATCGTCCGCTTAAGAATATAGATAGTCTTCAATTGAAAAGTGATTTACAGAAACTACCACTTGCAAATATTGATACTTTAAATAATGTGAACGATATGGTTATTTATTTCACAAATTTAATTAAGTACATATTTGATATTCATGCACCTCTTAAATCAATTGTCATTAGACATAGATCTCTTCCTTGGATAACGGATGTGGTCAATGTGTAGGTTGAAGAATGAAGCTCACATTAAATATTTGAAAACTAGAAAGCCTGAGCATCATGAATATTTCAATGGTTTCAAAAAACTGGTGAATTCTGCTATTGATAAAGAGAAAAGAGCATACTTTGACTTTCACATTAATAAGTATTTGAACAATCCTGCTATGTTATGGAGGAATCTCAAGCGAAATGTACTCCCACCAAAACCAGAAAACGAACTTCCTGTCCATCTTCAAGCTGTTGAAGAAATAAACCAACATTTTCTCAAGTTACCTGGCACGTTGGATATGGACTTGTCTGTGCTGACTTATTACGAGTACCACAGGGCCAATCAGGCATCTTTCAGTCTTAAACCTGTAGATATAACATTAATACTGCGCATTGTCAATAGTCTCAAATCTAATGCTGAGGGCGTCGACATGATCTCGTTAAAGCTTACGTTGCCTTTCACTTCACAAGCCATAACTACAATAGTAAATACTTCTATTGTTACTAGTAATTTCCCAGATCTTTGGAAGACTGCTAAGGTTCAGCCCCTTCCTAAAACCCCAATTCCATCAAGCTTTAAAGAACTAAGGCCAGTCTGTATCTTACCATGTCTGTCGAAGGTATTGGAGAAGGTGGTATGTATGCAGCTCACGGACTACCTCGAGTCAAATGATATACTTCCGCTTGCGCAGTCAGGCTTCAGGAAGTGCCGTAGTACTACGACCACCTTGCTTGATGTGACCAGCAACATTCTTGAAGCTCAAGATGCAGGTATGGGGACTGTCCTTGTATTGCTAGATTTTTCACGTGCCTTCGATTCAATAAATATTCCACTTCTTTTGTCCAAATTATCCTACTACGGTTTTGATATACCAACAGTTAAATGGTTTGACAGTTATTTACGCAATCGTTCTCAATTTGTTAAGATTAGAAAAAGTGATGGTACTGAGATTTTTTCAAATTCAGCGAGTTTTACTAGGGGAGTCCCACAGGGATCCATTCTAGGACCTCTTCTTTTTATTCTTTATGGAGCAGACATTATTAATTGCATCAAACATTGCAAATACCATCTATATGCCGATGATTTACAGATATATTTATCGTGTAAACCTGTAGACTATCCTGTTGCAGTAAAAAAAATTAACGAAGACCTGGAGAGAATCGTCCAGTGGTCTAACCGCAATTCACTCACACTAAATCCTGACAAATCAAAATTTATGGTGCTTGGGTATAAACATCACACTTTAAGATTTGATTCTCAACAGTTGCTGATTGAAATAGATGGGGAGCCTATTTCACAAACTCGCGAGGCACGTAATCTAGGTTTGACAATAGATGAAGAACTTAAATTTGAATCCCATATAAAGGAAGTTGCACGTAACTGTTTTTACCGGTTAAAAATATTGTACCGTATACGTAATTATCTGAGCACAGAGCTTCGCCTTAAGCTAGTAGAATCCCTAATCTTATCCAAATTTAACTACGCAGACTCAGTCTATGGTCCAAGATTACTGGCTAGGTCAAAATCTCTCATACAACGAGTTCAAAATGCATGTGCAAGATTTTGTTACAGCATTCCGCCAAGGAGTCATGTATCGCCATACATTAATAGGGCAAAATCGTTGAATATGGCTTCCCGACGTTACGTTCACTTCGCCACTCTTCTTTTTGGTATAATTAAGAGTCGTAAGCCACCATACCTATTTCATAAACTTAAATGGTCCTCTCGTATCCGTTTAGGTCGTCTCGGGTTTCCGGTACATAGAACTGCTGCATTCAAAGGAAGTTTTAAATATGCTGCCGTAAAGATATGGAACAATATCCCACCTCCTATTCGTGAGTCGATAACAGTTAGTGGATTCCGGTCAAGGATCAAAGAATATGCTTTAATCTGCCAAATTGAAAGTTTAACTGAGCACTTGTTCTAGCAGCTTTGTTTTGTTTTGTTTTACAAAAGATACATAAACGTTTAATATTTACAATGTGTGCATAAGTCTGTAGGTATTACAATGTCTTAAAATAAGCAAATAACATACCTATAATAGGCAAATAGTGGTTCACTCAACAAATTGGTATATTGTTGTTGCAACCAATTTTATCTAATTTTTCTAATATATTATTTATTATATGGGTCCAGCTGAAAACCAGCGCTGGGAATTTCAAATTCACAGCATTGCTGAGCTGGTCAGCCCTTTCGGCTGTTTAGTCTATCTATATTAAGAGTTGTAGTTATGTAACTGTAACTAGAACTGGAACTGTAACTGTTTGTGAACATATGTAAAACGCCGAATAAATGCCTACTTTACTTTACTTTACTATTTATAAAATAATCATGCATTATCATGCAAAATAAATATTTCAATCGAATAATAATAATTAAATAATTAATCGAATTTATAAATTTAAAAATAATGGGCGAGCCCGACTTACACTTGTCCGGTTTTGTTTATTTTCTTAATTAAATACGAAGTTCTGTCTAATTCCTTCTAGCTCTTTATATTTATTTTTCATAGTCCGGCATTTGTTTTCCTAACAGGATGTGCAAAAATGATAGTATGACCAAGAGGACATGTATATCCTCATGGTCATACTGGTATGACAAACTAGTATGACCACGAGAAACGGGGGGGTTAAACCTTTGTCGCAGATGGCGCTAAATAAAAAAGCTACAGTGTTGCCAATGCAGTGTTTCTTTGACGACTGTTCCGCTGAACACCTGAACTGTGCCCCTGGTGGCAAAACGGGTTTCGCATGATCCGTAGTGCTCCTGCAGTGGTCAGGTGGTGCACACCTTAGGTTGGAACTCATGAAGATAATTTTATTTTCTAGTACCAAAATAATAGTAAGTTTAAATTTTAGTTTGAAGAGAAAAAGTTTTGTTTATTTAAATGAAATGAATGGGAAAAATATTCATGTGATGGTTTCTAATATTGATAAAACTTATTGGTTTTTTTTACCTTTTCTCAACTGTAGTGCTGAAGTGGTGTCACCTTCACGTTACCACAGTATTATAAACTACCTACTGAAGAGAGAAGCGGTAAAGGGGCGGGCGGGGTTACCGAATGACAATGATGTACGGGCAACATAGCTTTTTTTTTTAAATCGAGGGTCTCAGGCTTAGAGCATTAAGAACTCAGGTATACAAATGACAAAACATTTCGCGGTCCGCAATTTTTGCAAATGAACATCTGGAATAAAATAATATGATGATTCACACAGAATACACATTTTGTTAAACAACCACACCGCTAGATTGCTATATTGTAAAATAGAAAAAAACACTTTTTAATGCATCTCCCTTTCGGAGATTTACAACCTTGGGAGTTGTGTTGGATGGTATTATATAATGATGAGCGAGTCAATTATCTATCTTTTTTTCAGATGAAGCGTTAACGTGCAACGTATGCGACAGATCTTTTCCCACACGCCGCCAGCTGGGTGACCACCAACAAAAGAAACGTCATTTTGGGTAGATATGCTCTTTTTCTCTTATTTCATAAAAAAATCGGTATAGTGCATGGTCCATGAAAACAAGGTATGGCAAAACCATAAACTTTTGTATGTTAAGTTTATAGGGGGCAACACAAGCTTACGTCACTATTCAGTTGCGCGACTTTTTAGTAGTTAACAAGCAAAGAATGTAGGATTTTTAAGGTTCTGTAGGTACCCAAAGGGTAAAACGGGAACCCTAGGACTCCGCTGTCCGTCTGTCTGTCTGTCACCAGGCTGTATCTCATGAACCATGATAGTTACAGTTGAAATTTTCACAAATGATGTATTTCTGTTGCCGCTATTAACTAAAAAAATATTTAAGTGGGACTCCCATACAAAAGACATGATTTTTTGCCGTTTTTTTTCTCATTTTGAAGATCCCATAAAAACTGATATTAATATAAAAATTAGGGCCAATCAGTCTTATTATTAATGTTTTATTTGGTTGATGAAAATCGGATATGTATAAGTACTGGGGTATTGAGAAAAAAAGAAGAGGGCGAAACAGCTACATCTATACTACGCGTTCACTTCATCATTGCCGCTACCTCCCGGCCCGCTTCGTCATACCGCACCCCCTGCGTCGACTTTCTAGTACGGCTAGCAACGCAAAGCTTAATTTTTGTTTCTGTTGATTTTATTATTACGTTCGTTATTTGTGTTGTTATAATGATTAAAAGAGTAAAGATCCTTCATAATGGCGAACCTAATTTGTTAAATAAATTAATGACTCTTTGAACAAGAAAAAAATGAAAAACATGATTACTTTTTTGGATACAGTACCGTTAGCTGTGACGTCATAACGGTCGTCTACGGCAATCATGAGGTGAACGCGTAGTAATTATCTGTTACGATAAATACGCCTCACGTCTAAAGCGCTCTCTATTCCCTATTATATTAGGTACTTTAATCTATTAGATACCCCTTGCAGTGCAACAAAACCGCGGTAAAAGCTCGGCCGTCGTTCACAGCTCTAATACAAAACAAACCATTTGCAGGTGCAGCGCGTGCGACAGTCTGTTCCCGTCCCTGATGGCGTTGGAGCACCACAAGGAGGAGTTCCAGCACTGGAGCGACTCCTCCTACTGCAGCCACTCAGACTCCGACGACAGCGACCTGGAGCTGTGCCACGAGGATCGGCATAGGCTACTCTAATGCCACCACCTCATTATTGCCGGGGACAAACCAGCCAAACTGGGCACTTTCGTTTGAGCATTCTTCTTGTGACGTAACGTGACGTCCCAACTACACTGCACGCGAAGTTCTTCGCTGAAAGAAGATATTCGGCAAAGGTAACGAACTACACACTCGTGCAGTCACGCAGTAAGCATTTGGCCTCAAAAACCAACCAGCATCGGAAGTTTCGGAGGGCGAGCTAAAATTAAGCAAGGACCCTCTTCATACTCATCTCGGTCTACTTCGTGAATAGTGTAGTGGGCGCTAACAAAGTTTTCAAGTCAACATCACATTATGTACGACGCTGATGTGATTTTTAACATTCTGCTGTTGCTGGACAGCATGGCAAGGTGACAAGTCTCGTGACATCAAGTACACGGCTTAATATGATGTAGGTTGATGAAAACGATTTTGTATAAAACAAAAGCTACAAAAGATTCACATTATCTGTGCTTTACCTAGTCTTTGAAAAGACAACAGATTGTAACTTTGGAATCGAGTCCATCGAAAGTATTTTATAAAGATTTAATTCTCACTTATCCGATAATTTAAGGTATCACAGAAGACGTAGTTAGTGCAAAATAACTTGATCCAAATATTACTACCACGTGACTTGCGCAGCAGCAATTTTAGGTACAAAAATGGTTAGTGCGCAAGCCTCACTGTCTATGGTTGGGTTCAAGTTATATTGCGCGAATCATGTCTTAATGAAACTAGTTAAGTGTCCTCCTCTGCAACAGAGCCACCATGGAAAATACCGACCAATTATATATAAAATGATGTTATACATGTATAACATTATTCCATTGTAGTTTAAATAATTATTTTCACTATACTAAAATTTTCACAGAAAACGCCAGTAAAGTGATGATGACAATCACATGTAGGTACATTAACATCGCCACTCCAGACTCGCTGTCACACCATTTACATTTAAGATCTTTTTAATATACAACATGTTACAAAAATACCCCTAATGCCGAATAAGGTATAAAGGGACCATCGAACTGAACAACTTTTACTATGGGACCAACTCTGAAATCGCAAAAAAAAATTAGCTGTTTCATACAAAAATTTAAATCGAAAATATCAAAATGTATGAAACAGCTGTTATTTTTCGCGTTTTGAGAGTTGGTCCCATAGTAAAAGTTGTTCAGTTTGATGGTCTCTATCTACCATATTCGGCATTAGGGGTACTTTTGTAACACATTGTATATTGATCGGTATTTTCCATGGTGGCTCTGTTGCAGAAGATGACACGCTTGTTTCGGTATTAGCTAATGATTTATAATTGCGTGCGGGCGGATAAGTGAGAATCGATCCACATTGACAATTTTATTATACTCGACCACGACATTTTATAAATCTATTTATAAGATAAGCCACCCAAAAGGTTAGATTGTCAGTATTAACTGTCTTCGATTTGAACTATTTTAGTTATAGTAGCACCATCAACTGCCTTTCTATTGTCTAATTTCAAAATCTATCGCAATCGCTTTCAGGATGAAACACATTGATGCTTCTTTTTGGTACAAATAAAATGCAGCAATGTGTCGGATCCAACTGTCAAATGAAAGCGATTGCGAAAGATTTTTAAATTAGACAATTAGCCCCCTGGTCAGGCAATAACGTACAATCTTAAATTATCATTTCATGTTTTATAAACAGAGTGGGACCACTGGCCCTTAGTCAAAATAAAATATTTTCAGTGAGTACGTATAGACAGACGTAATATTCAAATACTATTATATTATTTGAATATTACGTCGCTTATACAAGTGTTACAAAAATACCCCTAATGCCGAATATGGTAGATAGGGACCATCAAACTGAACTTGTTTCATACAAAAATTAATTACGAAAATATCAAAATGTATGTGTATCATTAAACAGCTGATTTTTTTTCGCGATTTCAAAGTTGGTCCCTTAGTAAAAGTTGTTTAGTTTGATGGTCCCTATCTATCATATTCGGCATTAGGGGTACTTTTGTAACACCTTGTATAACAATACCGCGCAAGATAAAAAACAATGCCACGAAATCAAAGAAAAAAACCCAGAGTCGATTAATATAATTTATGTATGTGAAAAAGACCAGATATAGTATGTCCCAAATATGCAATTTGATTTCGCCTAAACAATCCCCAACATTAAAAAAAAAGTTGTGAGAATGCGGGGTACTATTACCTACTACATAGTGCGTTTGTGTTTAACATGTAAGTAGTTTTGTTACGACGTTAGGTAAATATTTTGCGTTAATATTATTTCAATGGTGATTATCATGAATTAATAATATTTTATTGCATGATGTTGATAGGCTAACAATCTGAAAAAAATAACAACTAGTATTTAACAATCGTATTTAGAAATAAAACACTTTATACGGATTACAGCGAGTATATTATTAATTCAGGTGTTATTTTAGAATTATTTTTGTTTGGATTTTTTTTTAATTCCCGACGTTTCGACACCTTTCCAAGGGCCGTCCTCTCGTGACCACGGCTAATAAATCCAAACAAAATAATCCTAAAATAACACCTTTTAATAGTGTTTCGTATATATTATTATTATTCTTTATTTATTTATATTGTTAGCTTATCAACATCATGCAATCATAATATTCATAATATTCACCGTTGAAATACCCAAAATATTCACGTAACGTTGTAACAAAACTACTTACATGTTAAACGCAAACGCACTATACTTGTATGTTCTAATAGTACCCCGCGTTCTCGCAACTTTTTTTTAATGTTGGGGATTGTTTAAGCGAAATCAAATTGCATATTTGGGACATACCATGTCTGGTCTACCTCACCATACATAAATTATTTTAATCGACTCTGGGTTTTTTTGTGGCATCCTCCTTCAACAAGTTTTCAGGAGAGCCAAAAACCTGAATTGACGTGGGAAAAATGAAAAAAAAAAACATTTCTACCCTATACCATTATAGAGGCCGTCACTTCAAAACCGTTTAATCCTAGGGCCTCTTTTTAGTTTTAGAAATATGTAACTTCTACGTGTAGTGGGACAAGTATAAATTGGCGCGCGGTAGAAAACAAAGTTATTTCGACTGTTGTTACGCCTTACAATAAGGGTCAGTTTCCAATAAATTATTAATCTAAGGGTGGGTACCCCCTTTAGGTTCGCGAACCTCGTGCTCCGCGAACCTCTGTTGCGGGTTCGAAGCTCAATGTGGACGCTATTGCGAACTTCTACTTGCTTCTCCATTGTGTTCGTTCGCATCGGATCGCAAAATGCGGAGCGTGCACCGTTCGCGCGACGTACACTATGGCGGCGCACTGTTGCAGGTTCGCGAAACTAAGTGGGTACCTACCCTAACAAAGGGATGGTGGTGCCATTGGCCAACTTATAAATGTCGTACTGGAAGTCTTTGTAAAATAGTTTGTAATGTATTTATAAAGTCTTGGTCGAGTACAAATGATTTTCGATACTGGATCAAATAGAAAATTTTGATAGGGAATACAAATTATTATCATGCGAGGGCCAATGTGTGAATTTGCGAGTGATGTGATTTCACAAAGGTTGTTGTTTAATTGAGACATAATTAAAAACAAATAGCATGTTTGACCTCATTTTTTGTTTCAAAGATATTTTATTCACTTCAGTCCTGTATACTTCGTAAACATTTGACATAGTCTTATAATTACATAGCAAAATACCCAATCCAAATTTTGGCCCAACCTCTTGTATGCGTCTCTTGTTTACCATCATGCAGAGAGCCAAACATTTTTATTTCATAAAAATATTAAAAAAACACATAAAAATGTCCCGCTACTTTCATAAAATGCTTTATTGTAAGGTACTAAAACAAAACTACATGTACAAAATAAAGCTTTTATTGACTTTAAAGTTAAGCCTAAACTCATTATGTCGAATTTAAGTGACTTATATACAATATCATTACAGTCTACAAGTAAATAAAAAATGCAAAGCGTATTGTTTCTCTGAACGATCGTCAATACCGCAAGATCACAGTTTTCCATTCCCGCATACAAGAGGTCAATAAACCTTTCTCACAATAAGTATGTTACCTTGAAATGATGAACGGCTATCCCGGGATTTGACACAACTCCGCGCGGGACACCTCACCATTCCAAGATGGTTTCCACATTTGATAATTGTATACTTTTTGGATTTTCCATATTTTGATATTGAAACAAAACTAATACGCTAGTTTTTATCATGGATTAAGTAACTAACACGATTAAAATGAGCTCTAAACATACATCATTCTATTGTGATTGCTAAGTTAAATTGTGAATATGTTCGAATCGTGTACAAGTAGACATATCACTTACTACAAATGACATTGTATATTTTCTAAACAAAAAGTACTTTGTAAACTTCGCCCGAAAGCATATCTATCTGTAAATAATAGTATTTTACAATTTCTTAGTGATATCCCGGCAATAATGCATATCACGGTACTATTATTGTAATGACTGAAAATTTAGATTTAGATGTAAATAAAGATAAACATTATAGATAAGAATGCGTCATTCACGTTTAGGATTTGAAACTCTTAGTGTCACACCGAATAAACAATCCCCGTACCCTTCCCCACGAGGTTCCGTGGAATCTTCCAGTGTAGTATCGTATCGAATCCAGTGTAAACTTTCCATTAGCGACTACTAATATTTTTGTAAAGTATTATTATAAAATGGATGTATTAACCGTAACTACGCCGGACGGTGGAAGATCCCGAGCGCCCTCGTCGCGACGAGACGGGACCGGTCGCGATCTCTCGCCGCCTCGCTCTACCGACGTTCGTATAAATAAAAATACGATTCAAAATATGTACAGAAATGTTTATTTTATAGGAAATCACATAACCACAGAGTACAGGCTACGACACACGTATGTACTGCGCTATGTCCGATCTCCCATAAACGTACCGAAAGGCCGCGATCGGCTCGTATCGTCCGGGGAGCGACGTACACATCGTTTAATTTTTCATATTTATCGAATAATCAGGAATACAAATCACGAATCTCTTATAAAAGCATAATACGAGTAAGTCTAGTGACGTTCGACCCTCCGCGTCGGCGTCGCGCGCGAGCGGAGAGTCGACACACGATACATGTTACGTTAACGTTAGGATAATAATATCTGTGTCGCTGTGGCGGCGGGCGCCGGGCGGCCGGCCCGGGGGCAGCAGGCGGGGCGCCGGGTCTACGCGCTGCCGTTCAGGATCGGCTCTGCCTTGGCCTTGCCCGCGCCGCCCGCCGCGCCCGCGCCCGTGCCCGCGCCCACGCCCACGCCCACGCCCGCGCCCGCGCCCACGCCCGCCGTCACGCCCGCGCCTTCGCGCCGCGCCTTGCCCGCGCCCGGCGCACCGGCCGCGCCCACCGCCGCCACTGCACCCGCGCCCGCTCCCGCCCGCTTGTCCCCGGCGCCTTCGCCGCCCGCGCCCGCTCCCGCTCCCGCGCCCGCCGCGGGGCCCACGCCGTTCTTCCACCCGCCACCTGTAACGCCACAGCCCGCCGGCCGCTCCCCGTTAGCGACGAACGGAACGGAACGGACCTTCGATTGGAAGGTTTCGCCCCGTTCGAGGTATCACTTAGAAGATGGATTACGATCGATAATGAAAAATTAATTAATTTTGTATCGCCAGTAATCGTGTACGCAGCCTATACTCACTAACCCTGTAGTTACCCAGATCCCTGAAGTTAAAAAAGCCTTGTATTCACTAAGCGACAATTGACACGCAGTGTCACTCGACAAAGGAGGCGCAACTACCTATTCATCAAGAATATCACGAGCTACTGTGTAACATCATCTTTAGCGAAACTTGTGCTGTGCGTTAATTATTGCCTAGTGAATACAAAGCTTAAAATATGATGTAGGCAGTACACGTAGGCACAACAAGAATAATATTCTTTCAATACGACAAAATCACAAAACAAACTAAAGGTGCTGGCACATGTCTGACGTACGCGTATTTTATATGGACGTGAAGATAAGTGTGCTTCTAGTTCATATATTTACTATGAAGACCGACGTCCGATGTCAACTGCCGAGCGTGTTAACACGTAACGTCAGGCAAATGTGCTGCTTGCACCTTGAGTTGCCATGTTGACTGCATTTTACACTACTTTAAACACAAATCACATTATAAATTCAAAATCGCTTAAATAAAGTTATATGCATTTATTTGATTAATATTATTATTTACACGTCAATAAAATAAATTCGAGTACAGGATCATCATTATGTTTACTTGTTATGCCAACCGTACCACAAGCATAAAGTTTACTATCGCTGGGCGGTCGCGGAAGTCACTAAGTTATCCAAATCAGTATCTCTTAAATCGATTAATGATATTGAAACATAGTTTTATGCATTTATATAATTAACAAATGAAACCATCCTCAGAATTTATATTTATATAAATACATAACATTAATAAAACATACACAACGAACAGTTATACACCGTCATTCTGTAGTCGTTTTAATCCCCTTAAGGGAGTGTGTTACCAATAAAACTAAACATTTTGGGTGGAAAAACGACAAACAATGTTGGTCTTCTCATACTAACTAAAGTCGAGGAGATAATTAGATGGAAAAAATGTAAACAAAGAACTGTCAATGTCACAAGTTGATTACAGGGGTTAGAAACTTTTTTCTAGGATAATCGCAGTAAAGTAACCAAGTCTCTTAATTAAAAGGAAAAATTATACTACAATGTATCGTAATCATTTCTGCTATAATTTGATATTTTTTTAATAGAAATGGTAATAATTGTAGATTTAAAAAAAGGTATAAAAAAATTAAAAAAGGTGACCTACGATAATTTGCCACAGTAAAAAAATATGTGCAATTATTGAAAATAAATAATATAAGTCATTTATTAAGGTCTTTTTAAAATCTAAAAGAGCCAGGTAAAAATAGATATGTTTATTTTGTTTCCTCGAAAATTAATGACGAGTTTTAAACGTCCACATTTGATTTTTAAAAGCAAATTATAATAAAGTTGGTTTTGGGGAAATGTGTTAGTACATGTTATTATTTCATGTATTAAAAAAAAATGACAGCTGCTTGTTTACATTTTTTCCATCTAATTATCTTCTAGACTATAGACAACTAAAACGTTGTTTTAGTATGGGAAAGTTTTCTTTTTACGTTTTTCAATGTTTAGTTTTAATGGTAGAAACCCCCAAGGGATTGAAACTACTACAAAATGACGACGGTGTATTGACTAAAAATTATTTTCTAGCGTCCAGAAATCAAGTAACATCTACTTTATGCACTGCATATTTCATTGTGATTGCGTCGATAGTGCGGCTTACGGCTAGTGTTAACAAAGCCGCAATACAATGAACATAGCAAATGTTGCAGATGTCGTAGCTTTAATGATAAATTATGCTAATTGTTATCACGCGCAGCCTAACATAAATCTGAAAATCTTACATCATGTGACATGCAGTTGAGATGATGCTATGATAATGTTACAACAAACCGAAAAGGCAGCGTTGCGGTGACGGTTGACGATACATACGGTACGGCCAAAAACAATATACAGAGTGTCCCAAAACTTTGCCGAGTACCTTAAATATTGAAGGTAGGAAATTTTACTAATAAGAAGACTTCGTTGTGATTTTAAAAATAATTGGATCTGCATTTAAAGATATTTGAAAAATTGCCTGTCCTAAACAGGAATCGAACCCACCATATGAAAATCGTATGCAATTTTTTTTAAATCTTTGAATGCAGTTCCAATTATTTTTAAAAACATAATCAATTCTTCTTTCAGTAAAAATTCCTATCTTCAATATTTAAACTACTTTCCCTCCGTGTGGCAAAGTTTCGGGACACCCTGTATATACTTCTGCCGTCATCACCGCAACATTACCTTCTATCATATTTTGCAGATAAAATTAATACTAAAAGCAATCTGTCTATACATGCAGCCTTACTACAGACATGCAATAGGACTTATCACATTGTTTTTAAATATAAGAATTTGTTAGTTGTAGTACCAAGTATTTTGATACTCTATTGTATGGTGTGCTTAGTTAATTGATATTTCTTTCGAATTATGAAAGTAACAAAATACAATCGAATGGATGGTAAAATTTTTAACAAGTTAAAATGTGCACAATACGAAAATTAAAAGAAAAAGTGAGCTTAACTGTGTATAGTGAATAAATGTAATGGCGCGTTTACAAATGGTGGCCGAATGAGTAGACCGTGTTTGGTTTAATTGAATTCTTCAAGGGAAGTAGTCAGTTTACATAGGTCAGTGACCAAATGCATCAACTGCATTGCCAAATAACAGTTTACTTTACGCTATAGCTGTAGACCAAAAACGGGCAAGGCCAAAAAATCCAAACCGAATAATAGTTTACATTAGTCGGTGATTCAATATTGGCTTTAAACGATTACGACACAGTCGAATAATGTAAATGCGGCATCTTACAGGGTGGCAATGTTAGTCGCGATATTATTTGACTAAAAAAATATTAATTAGCACACAAGGTGAATCTTATCTGTTTTCAATTACAAATACAATTACATATTGAAAATATGGCTTTTGATCTCTTTATGATTTATAGAACGAAAAGAGAAGCCAAGCGTGTGTGTGTGTGTGTGTGTGTGCGTGTTAGTGCGTGTGTTACCTGGGTTCCTGCGTCGGCGGCGGCGCGCGGCGGGCGCCTTGTCGCGGCCCTCCTCGGACGTGGCCGACTCTGCACAACACACGCCAGTCACCGACCCACAACCGACTACGGTCGCGGAATAGTGCGATACTGCCCTACGTGTACTCGACGGTGACTATGCTGTAGGGGACGTAGCCGAGAGGAGTCGTCGACTCCGACATATATGGAATACATAATATGGACATATATGGAAGTATTCTTCATATGGGAGAATTGAATTTGGAAAACGATGGAGCTGAATACCATCGAAAATTGGTTTGTTAGTAGACAAATACCAGAAATATGACTGCTTGCTAGGTATGGACTTAAAATGATGAATTTTGTCTAAGGAGAATTGTCATTTAAGTTTTGACTAGATGACTTTGGACTCTAAAACGAGATGATAGTTTTATGAATCCGAGAGATCTCTAAAAACAAATATACGAGTATCGAAGGCTTCAATCGGTAAACTGAAATTAGTGACTAGAGAAGACCGCAGCCATCACCACATTAGTTGGAGGTGATTCTAAACAGATATTACAAGGATGCACTATAACGAAAAAGCCACTTCCATACCGATATAGCATAACTAGTCACCAGTATCTACCATTAAAATTTAAAAAAAGTAGAAACATCCCATTCTTCTCTCTACAGCAAACTCTTACGACCGATTTCAATAATCTAACTTCAGTAAGAGATATTCCTACTATGAATCTATTACTAGGCAACTGTTGTTATTTCCAGTCATTTAACAGAAATATCTAGGCAAAAAATCTTTAGTAAGCCTATCTCCTATCGAGGATAGGTAATTGAAATCGGCCGTTAATGTACTAATTAAAATGTATAAAACGAAAAACAACAATAAACACATATAATTATGATGCATGGGATACACTTATGAAATAATAAAATAAATAGCAACACTACTAATCACTACATTTTAACTAGCACATTCAGTAACATTTTCAGATTTTACTAAAGCATTTTTTATAATTATCATTACCAATAGTAATAGGAGTAAAACATTGTTCCTCATTAGCGCTGCTTAGTAGACTGATCTATGAACATTTCTTCACTTTTACAACCGACCGAGCATAACACATGCATTGAAGGAATGTAACAGTTAATGACTGTATCTAGTGCGTAGAAACAACGCACGCAAATGGTTCATTGAGGAAATGGAGTTAAAGGTTTCTTATAAAATACCGACTAGTTGAAAGATGTTGTTATGCTGAGTATGTTGTAATTTTACTTTTTAAATTAAATCAATCGTTTGAATACTCTACAAGACCGCTTATTGACGGCTGTTATTACGGAATTTATGTGTTTATGGGGGCACCGAGCCTCCACTAGCGCAGCCAGTCAAGAAAAAATCATTACAACTTAATAATAGTTTAATAAAATTCAGATAAATACAGTGTAGCGTCAGTTAGAACTTTGTATCTAAAGCAAACTCACTCACACTGTGTAAAGTATTTCCAGTTGACGCACATACAATACTATAGTCATAATTAGTATTCATCATTATATTGCTTCTTAGCTCTATAGCAACACGCTACACTGGCTGTTTAATTCATCTCCCAAGCTAGGAGCCAAGCATATAAGCTATAAGTAACTTATCGTATAACCCACTTACTAATAAATATTGTATAGCAGATGTAGTTAACAATGGTTACACTCTGTCCAACTATTTAAGTTTGACATTAAAAAGAAAGGGACAAAACACTGTAACTATACATCTGCTATACAATCTTTATTAGTAAGGGGGTTGGTTATTAACTATATTTGTATGCGTTTTTCTTGGTTTTAATGTGTTTAGTGGCCACTTTAAAAAAATTCTTGATTGGCGGCGCTAGTGGAGACTCGGTACGCCCTTAATCTTTCAAAGTCGCATCGGAAAAAAGCGACGTTATCGAGCGGCCTAAAGTGACGGATGTAGATTAATCAGAAACAAAAGATTGCAAACGCAATTCAGAACGAAACCAGCGGAAACTGTCGTTCGTTAGTAAACAAGATAATATTTGAACAGTTTGAACACCAAACGAAATTGGTCCAAATAGGTATCATTAATCTAAGTAGTGTACAGTACAGTACGAGCAATTTAATACATTAATACACACCATAGAATTAAACATACTACACAAACATATACTTATGATTGATAAAATGTGACATAGTTCTATGGTGTTAATGTTTGCATT